>OX336885.1:29772312-30014812 GCA_946959425.1 Argyrosomus regius | reverse complement strand
CAGCAGTGTTAACAATAGAAAGGCCAGACACGTTTGTCTCAGAGCGAAGATGATTTGTCAAACTCCGACAGGCGAAAGATAAAGACGGATTCAGCGAGTGTGACGGCTCAATAAGACGAATGTGTCTGAGCCAATCGGAGCCGAGCAGGAAGGAAGTGAGGAAACGGCTCCCGTCGCCGTTCTCAGCCAAACACAGCAAAATATCTGACGTCACGTGACCGCGACGACACGAACATGAACACGAACTCGTCTTTGAATGATCTGAACTGTTCAAACAGAAACATGATGATAAGTGTCTGAACACGGTATCACAAAATAAACGTTTGTTTCATGTTTTCACTGAAGGACGACCAAAAATTACAAAGACAGAAGTTCACGAGAGACGTCAGGTTATTACAATACAGTCACAACCAAAATAAGAAATATTCTCCAAAAAGAAACAAAAGTTTTCAAAATATTCTGAGAGGAAAGTTTCAGTTTTTTGAGGAAAAAGACGAAGAACATAATTTAAGAGAAAAAATACAACATTATAATTTTACAAGAAAAGTGTAATCTTTTTTTAAATAATCATGATATTACAAGAAAAAGTTCAAACATTTTGAGAGCAAAGTCACAATCTAATAAGAAAAATATTCAAGTTAAATAATCAGAGAAAAATATTTCTCATATTTAAAACATAAAGTCACAAAAAATCTGTAATTTTATGAGAAAATAAAAAAAAATTAGCAAAAAGAATTGAACTTCTTTTAAATAATAAAAATGAGAAACGTCAAAACGAGTTTTTTGAAGAAAGAGACATTCAACATTATAATTTTACAGGAAAAGTCCGTAATCTTTTGCAAAAGAAATTGTATTTTTTAAATTACAGTTATAATAGAAGAATAGGTTCAAACATTTTAAGAGTAAAGTCACAATTTAATGAGAAAAAAGTGAAAATAATATATATTAATATAATTTTACAAGACAAGTCTGTAAATTTGTAAATAAAACACACAAAAACAGAAAATGTTGTAACATTTTGAGAGTAAAGTTGCAATTTTAGGAGAAAAAGTTTGAATATTTTGAAGACAAAGTCAGAAATTTGAGGAAATATCTGAAATATTTAAAGAATAACGTCAAAATTTAAGTTTTAATATTTTTAGATCATATTTAAAGAATAAAAGTGTCGTAACGTGTCGTAACGTGTCCCAGCGTGTCGTGACGTGTCCCAACGTGTCGTAACGTGTCCCAACGTGTCCCAACGTGTCGTAACGTGTCCTAACGTGTCCCAATGTGTCCCAACGTGTCCTAGCGTGTCGTGACGTGTCCCAACGTGTCCTAACGTGTCCCAACGTGTCCCAACGTGTCCCAACGTGTCGTAACGTGTCGTAACGTGTCCCAACGTGTCCCAACGTGTCCCAACGTGTCCTAGCGTGTCGTGACGTGTCCCAACGTGTCGTAACGTGTCCCAACGTGTCCCAACGTGTCGTAACGTGTCCCAACGTGTCCCAACGTGTCGTGACGTGTCCCAACGTGTCCCGACGTGTCGTAACGTGTCCTAACGTGTCCCAACGTGTCCCAACGTGTCCCAACGTGTCCTAACGTGTCCCAACGTGTCCCAACGTGTCCCAACGTGTCCTAGCGTGTCCCAACGTGTCCCAACGTGTCCCAACGTGTCGTAACGTGTCCCAACGTGTCCCAACGTGTCCTAGCGTGTCGTGACGTGTCCCAACGTGTCCCAACGTGTCCCAACGTGTCCTAACTTGTCCTAACTTGTCCTAACGTGTCCTAACGTGTCCGTGTTGTTGGATCGTGGCTGCAGAAACATTTCAGTGTTTCATTCTTCTTCTGTGGTGTCTGAGGTTAAAGCTGTGGTTTGGCTTGTTCTGTGGTTTCAGTCTTTAAGTGGGCTGTTAGTGAGAGCACGCCTGAGGTGTGAGTGTGTACACGTACACTACATATGTGTTTCACAGTGTGTGTGTGTGTGTGTGTGTGTGTGTGTGAGCTCTGGGAGTCTATAAAGCCGGCTCTGGACGTTCAGCGGGTGATTATATGTTAGCACAAACTTTACAGAGTGAGGTCACCTCTGCTGGATTTCAGTGTGTGTGTGTGTGTGTGTGTGTGTGTGTGAGACAGCGTACCAACATGTGATGCCAACACTAACACTGTGCTGGCTGGACTGGTCAACCTGTTGGCTTGTCACCGGCCTCCCTCCCTCCTTTCTTTCTTCTCCTACTCCCTTCCTTCCTCCCTTCCTTCCTTAACTCGCCCCCTTCATGTCTGACTCTTTTTGTTCCTCGCTCGTTGTCCACGCTGAGATCTCAGATTAATTAATCATCGTCACAGCGATGCAGTCAGTGAATTCAACTGCAACCACAATCCCTGACGTAGTCTCCATGACGACACCCACCTGTCAATCAAAGCGTCCACGCTCTTAATCCTGCATAACTTTAAGCCTTAATATAATTTGAACAGGTGAGTTGTATATAAATTCACCCTCAGTACAGTTGTCATGAACGGGGAAATTAGCTATAGAGACCAAAACTGTTTTTTGTACCAGGCTGTAAACATGTTTATTTCTGCTGTGAAGTTGGACATTTGAACATGGGGACTTATGGAGACTGACTCACTTCTGGAGCCAGCCTCAAGTGGACGACAAGAGGAACTGCAGTTTTTGGGACTTGGGGTTACTATTCCTGTCTGATGTCCTCCGGCAGCTAATGTTAGCCCAGTTTGTTAGCCGGGCTGCCCGCACTGTGAGCTCAGAGCACCGGGGAGAAGAAGAGGAGGTTTACAGGAACGCTGACGGGGAGCGTAGCCGGTGTCGTGCCAGAACCGGAGCTGGGCGAGCGGGCGATGTATCCGGGCTCAGCAGCCTCTATGGACATTAACAGAGGAGAGAAGAGTGAAGAGGACGTTGACGGAGGAAGAGAACATTGCGATGTTGCTTTAAGTATAGAATAAAAATACGACATAGTTGCATTGCTGTTGCTCGACAACACACAACCAGCTGTTCTTTGTGTCAAGACGTTGACTCGTGATGGAGTATTTGTACACTTTTACTCAGGTAAATGACGTGACTACTTCCTCGGGCAGTGGTAGAACGTTTACAGAGCAGCTCTGATTTAGATCCTGACCTGCTGCTTCTGTTTAGTTTGCAGTATTTTGAGTCTGGGAAGTCGTAAAGCTGCAGCTGATCCTTCAGATTTACTGGACAATAAAAATAAAGTAGAATGAGTTTCTGCTCAGGATGAATTTAAATGTTCGTGTGTGTGTGTGTGTGTTCTGTAAACTGTCTTACTGCTCCCTCTGTTGTTGTCTTCCCGTAATCAGGAGCTGATGTTTGACCACAGCTGGAGATGAAGCCACCAGTGAGGCTGCTGGTATGGGCAGTAAATGATGGGGGCGCCTGGGCAACTGTCGGGGGGGCATGAAGGAGAGAGCCGGAGGAGAGAGCAATCAGATGGTCAGGCCAGGCAGCCATTGGTGTGACTTTCTCACACTATTCTCCATATGATTGCATCATTTCTTACCAGGAAAATTATTTACAGGCCCAGTGTCTTACCAGAACCGGAGCTCCCGGAAACCTAACCTCTTCTTCTTCCCGGTGGTCCAGAACGCCTGAAATACAAACACTAACACTCCCCGGTGCTCTGAGCTCACAGTCCAGGCAGCCCGGCTAACAAACTGAGCTAACAGCAGCTAACAAACTGAGCTGACAGCAGCCAACAAACTGAGCTAACATTAGCTAACAGCAGCTACAGCTGGCAGCATTTTACTGAGCTCAGGGCAAAGTGGCAGGTTAAAGCAGAAGTAAACAACTAGCTAGCGCACTAGCTAGCTAGCGCTGTCAGCCCTTATCATAGCAGAATATTTTAACTTTCACCACTGCACATTTCAGAAAGCCCACTACAGGAAAACATGCTCTTTATTTATGCTATATAACGTTACGATTGATGAACTAATACTAGTAACTAAATAAAGGATGTAAAAGCTCTGTAAAGTTGGAGGAGAAGTTTAACGTTACCGTAGAGTTAACAGGATGGAAACGTAAAACGTATACATCACATTGCAGTGTGTGAGTATAGATTGTTGTGTTTTGTCCCATTTGGAGCAGTGACCCCAAAGAAAAAGATCTGCTTTGACTCCCTCCCAATCACTGGGTTTCATTTGACATTTTATTTAATATAGCTGCGCTTGAACAATTAAAAACAAAACAATGTTTTGAGGAAAAATTCCTGCAGCACTGAAATAATAAATGTTGATCCGTCGTGGAAAGAGTCAGCGAATATTTCAAAGCCACAGATGATGCTAACGTTCAAAACATTGAAGCGTGATTCAGAGGTCCTGAGGTGACTCATAACTCAATTACTAATTCTTATAATGTCTTCTGCTTACATGTCAAGAACCATTTTATAAACCTGGTTGTCATTTTTTAAACTGGTAGCCGAATAGTTTCCTTTTCATATTAAATCTATTTTCAATTGTTTAATAAAACATTTAATGAAATGTCATTACATCAGCTGCAGATTCTAAACACTGTTCATGGACATGAATCATCACTGGAGAGACGCCGCGTCATGCCATTAAAATCTAATTTCCATTGTGAGTCTACAGCCGCTACATGAAAAGTCACCAAAGTTATTACAGAGCATCCTCAGGAGAACATGAACGCCATGATGGCAATCCATCCAATCGTTGTTGAGAGACAGAATACGTGAAAACTTTGACCTGCTGGTGGCACTGAAGGAAAAGTCAAGAGACCACCAAAGTAAGTAAGATTCTTCCTCTGGGGACCATGAATGTGTGTACCAAATGTCATGACTATCCATCCAATTGTTGTTAAGACATTTCAGTAAGTATTGTAAGTATTTACCAACATCAGCAGATTTCATCTTCTGGGAACCATGAATACCAAATGTACTAAATTTCAGGGATACCCATCCGTTACTTGTGGAGTTATTTCACTAAAACATGTGAACCTTGTGGTGGTGCTAGAGACAAGTAAGTAAGTAAGTAACAAAGTAAATACATTTCATCCTCTGGGGACCATGAATACCAAATATACCAAATTCCGTGGCTATGCCATTACTTGTGAAGATATTTCACTAAAACATGTCAACCTCACGGTGGTGCTACAGACACAGTTAGGTAAGTAAGTAACAAAGTAAGTATGATTCTCCCTCAGGGGACCATGAATACCAAATATACCAAATTTTGTGGCTACGCATCCATTACTTGTGAAGATATTTCACTAAAAGCCAAACATGTGAACCAACCAACCAACGTCAGCGGGATTCATCCACTGGGGAACATGATAGTCTGAACAAAATGTCATGGCAACCCATCAAATAGTTGCTGAGACATTCCAGGCTGTACCACAGCGGCGAGCTGACTGACAGACTGACATTAGTGTCCATAAATCCGTGTTGTTGGACGAGAGCTTGTGGCTTATTTTTCAAAGGGTGATGGTTGGAAAGTTGCTCTTTGACTCAAAAACATAAAACTTCGACATTTTCTCTAACCTTTCAGTCACCGTCCGCCGTGTTTTCATTCTGCAGAGTACAGCAAACACATTCATTATATCAACCTTCATTAGCATCTGGGTTGTCAGGGTGACCATGACAAAACACACGTTCTCTTGTTCATCAAGTGTAACTGAAGTTTTCCATTTGTTTAGTTTACATCTCAGGTCATCACACATTTTGTTTTCCTTCTTCACTGGAAGTGTGCTGGCCCGGTTTGCCACACTGGCACTCTCCGATGCCTTTGTTACTGAGCCCTGAGCTGCAGATGATTTTAGTTCCCATGAGTCTTTACCACTGACACACACACCAGAGGTCGAGTGGCGGTATATACTGCGTGTGTGTGTGTGTGTTAGTTTTGGCTGTGTTCCTGTGGTGGCTATAATCAGGGGCGTCTTTGACATGTCACAGTTTCCCCACGTAGGCATGCACCGCCCTCAGCCAGGAAACACTGAACAAACCGACTGTGCCAGAGCTGGTGTGTGTGACAGAGAGTGTGTAAAACACTGTGTGCATATATGTACATGTACATGCATCGGAGCTGTAGCGTGGCCTCAGAGTGACTCATATTTTCACTGAGCAGCACCGAAGGCTCAAACCTAAACCCCCATGTTTACCTGGTAACGTAACTAGTGTGGGTGACGCCTGGGGTACCATGAGGACGGACCAATGACCAATGGTGTCGCAAGAGCTTTACTTTGTTGATGCCTCAATGGGGAAATTCTTTTTTCACTCAAGTTTCTACATATGGGTTGGGCACTTTGCTAATTGCTAACCCAAACCACTGCCCAGGAGGTGAAGTGGCACCTCTCCAGCTACCAGTCCTGAACTTGAACCGGCCATCCTCCAGGTTCCCGAGCCAAGTTCCTACGAACAGAGCCACTGCCGCCTCTAAATAGTGTTACATTAACTAACTAACAGAGAGAAAGGAATAAAGATCAAAACCACTGTATAAAAAAGTATTAAAAGGTTATGCTGGAGCTGATGACAGTTCACAATTGTCAACTGTGAACCTCGGGTTAGGGTTTTTTCAGGAACTCGGTAGTTATTAAAACGGTGACTGTCAGAGCAAACAATGCAAAGATACATCTTCATCCTCAACACAACAGTCTGACAGGACTGAATCTGAGCCCACCAACCAGTCTTGTAGTACTCAAGATCAGTCTTGGCTCATCTCAAGACGATTCTTTGAAGGTCTCTCCTCAGAATCGACCACAGTTTGACTCAGAAAATGGGACAGTTGCAGGAATCTCACTAAATCACCTTTATGTTGTCTGATTTATTTGTTAGCATCATTACTGTGATTGGATGTAAAAGTTCCTCTTTCAAATATCAACTGATACCTTGACTCATTTCTAATTTTAAACTTTTGTTATCGTTAACGGCCCTCCACACAAACGACGATTAAAGATCAATCTACTGTAATAAAATTTGACTTCTTAAACCACAAAAAGTTCATCTGCAAAACACACAACAGTCTGTAAACCCTGCAATGAAACTGTGACTGAGACGTCTCAGACCACATCAACACTTAAAGAGGAAGTATAACCTGCCTAAACTCTTCAGACATCTCTTCGCCTCAGCCCAAAGAGATTTTATTAATATCAGCTAAACATATTAGCTACCTGAGCATATGCTATCTGGTTCTGGTCTTGACTTGGTCTCAACCCCTCAAAATCTTGGTCTTCTCTCAGTCTCTGTAACCCTCTACTTGTGTCATGACTTGGTCTCGGTTTAGGTGGTCTGCCACCAACAAAACTGACCACTACTTGGCTGGCAGATTTCATTATTGTGAAACATCTACAGCCATGTTTTGCTTTAGTTTAATACCCTGTGGTATCATTCTCTCTCCTGTTTGTCTCTAAAACATTTATGATTTATCAGTAAAATTGACTTTTTTCCAGTCGTCCACTGTTAAATGTATTTTGTAGTCCACACCGACTGTTTAACTTTCTTCTCCTCCTCAGAAGTGGTTTTGAAACTGCTATTCGTCCTCTGAGACCACTACAAGACCGCCGTGTTTTGACAGGACTTTTGGAGGCTTGTGTTCTTTATTTACAAAGTTCTGTATCTGTAATGAAGTTGCTTTTCTGTCTCAGAGGGAACTGAGATCGGTGTATTGATCTTCTGATGGTGTGGTCTCTGTCTGATCCTGCTTCCAGTTCCACGGACTGCCCCCCTTTAGAAACCTCGAGTCCAGCCATGATTTGATTCTTTGCTTTGAATAATTTGACTTGTGACACTTTCACTTATTTTCTGAATCCTCAAACTTTCTGATTATTTCCAAGTTTAAAGATTTTCCGTGTGGTCTCAGACCTTTGGACCTCACTGCATATGCATGTTGTCTTGTGGTTTGGGTAGCTCAGTGTGCTATGACAAAGAATATCCACTGAATGGATGAGAACCACGAGACGATATCTTTGTACCCGTACACAGACTGATGACTTTCCCATGAGCCTCAGCTCTACTTTGTGTGCTACTAAGCAAATGTTAGCACAACACAAATTTGCTAAAATACAGTAAGATGCTAAACGGTGATTTACGGTGCACTCCGTGGTCCAAGTTCACGGTCCGGTGTTTTGTGCTTTGCTTGAAGCAGTAAAAGCATTGGTTTGTTAGCATGTTAGCTGTTACGTCCCAGTTTGTGTGTAAGTAGAAGGAAGTACTTAAGATAAGTAGCTTAAATAACGTAGTTCATCAGATTGGAGACTGGGGATTGGTGAGTTAGTACTGGGTCTTGACTTGGTCTCAACCCCTGAAAGTCTTGGTCTTGTCTCAGTCTCTGTCTTGGTCTTGTCTCAGTCTCTATACACTCTAGTCTTGGACTTAATTGTTAATTAGCAAATGTTAGCACAACACAACATCTGTTGAACATCAGCATGTTGAGGCCTCTTCAGACACAATGTGACTTGCAGTGCACTTGCCATACTGTACTCTTTATAATATTATTTACAAAGACTCAACAACCACGAGGAACCACAAGGAACCTCAAGGAACCAAAAGGAACCATAAGGAACCTCAAGGAAAACATGAACCAATGAACAACAAGATGGGCTGCGAGTTTCATGACGTACGTAATGATGAACTGAAACTTGATGAAGTCAGAAAACACGTCTTAAATAAATCAAATGTACAAAGTCCCAAAAGGTATTCAGAGTTTTTAACGTCCGTCTCAAGTGACGCCAAGCCGAATTCTGAACATGACTTTTAACCGAGCCCAGCAGGAAGTCCAGGCTGCCGACTCTGCTCTTACCATGTCTGTTATTTTACTGTAATCAACAGCTGGCATTGTCTCTCTCACATATAAAATATTATGACAAACCGAAGGCCAAGACAAACTTCTGAACATGAACTCTAATGTAAAATTGTTCTCGTAGGGAGAAAACAAGCACGCGATAAAATCTGATTCTTCATCTCTCCGCTGAATGTTTGACCTCTCGGAGACGTGAGCAGCATTGCGTTGGCGTTCGTGTGATGAAGTCGAGAAAATCAAATCCAGGTCGACCGTCCAAACTTCACGTCTGATGAGAAGAAACGTGGACTAAACTCTGAAGCATCTGATGCCACATATACCTGCTCATATGTCTTATAGGTTTTAGACAGTCTGCGGGGACGTCACGGAGACTACGTCCAGGTTTTAGACAGTCTGCGGGGACGTCACGGAGACTACGTCCAGGTTTTAGACAGTCTGCGGGGACGTCACGGAGACTACGTCCAGGTTTTAGACAGTCTGCGAGGACGTCACGGAGACTACGTCCAGGTTTTAGACAGTCTGCGGGGACGTCACGGAGACTACGTCCAGGTTTTAGACCTCCTAAACAACACATATATAACATACGTAACAGTGACCAGTCTCCTCAGACTGTAACAGGATTAAAGACACTGAAGCACGTTCCAGAAATTAGTCACCTTCAAGCGAACGCCAAACACAAACCACTAATCATCATGTCTGCCGCGGTCAACCTCGTCTGCATCCTGTTGTGTCCACCGGTGTCATCACAGCTGCCTTCATGGTGTCACACTGGTTTGAGTTTATGTCTGAGACTAAATGAAGGACGTGGAGGACGGAGACCCCTCAGCCGAGACACAGACCTGTCAGACTAAACCAAATTAGAAGAATTATTTCTGCTGTTTTGAAGACGTAAACGTGTTTTTGGGGCCGTTAAAGCTCCTTTGAACTGAACTGAGGAGGAGGAGGAGGAGGAGGAGGAGGAGGAGTGAGAAGTAGAATAAACGAGAGGATGACAGGATGAATCAGGACTAAAAAAAGTGGAAATCTAAGAGGAGAGTGTGTGTGAGTGTGTGTGTGAGTGTGTGATGACAGAGCAGCTCTCCTGCTAAGACAGCCTGATTTCCTGAGAGTTTAAATGGTGGGGCTAAAACAACAACACAGATGACACGTTTAAGCCCGAGGTCATGCTAACACTCCACCTCACGCTCTCTTTCTGTTTCTCTTTGACTCCCTCCATCCTCCACCTCCTCCACCTCCTTCAGTGCCTGGCTCTTCCTTCCTTCACCCCCCTGGCTAATGTTACCACTAACACCTCCTGACGCAGGACAGGGTACCAGCCTGCTGTACAAACTGATGATCTAACCACACAGCTGCTCAGTGTGTGTGTGTGTGTGTGTGTGTGAGAGTGTGTTTATATTCAGGAAACATGATACAGCTTACAGCGCTGACATGTAACTAAGTACTCTGTGTACTAAAGTACACGTTTGACCTGAATATCTTTGTATTTGACTGGTGTTCACAGTGGCCAGTAAAGAGTGTGTGTTGGCCGGACCAAACACAACCTCTGAAACATGACACGGCATTAATAACAACATGACACGGCATTAATAACATCATGACACGGCATTAATAACATCATGACACGGCATTAATAACAACATGACACAGCATTAACAACAACATGACACGGCATTAACAACAACATGACACGGCATTAATAACATCATGACACGGCATTAATAACATCATGACACGGCATTAATAACATCATGACATGGCATTAATAACAACATGACACAGCATTAACAACAACATGACACGGCATTATCAACAACATGACACAGCATTAATAACATCATGACACGGCATTAATAACATCATGACACGGCATTAATAACAACATGACACGGCATTAATAACATCATGACACGGCATTAATAACAACATGACACAGCATTAACAACAACATGACACAGCATTAACAACAACATGACACGGCATTAATAACATCATGACACGGCATTAATAACATCATGACATGGCATTAATAACAACATGACACAGCATTAATAACTTCATGAAGCGATGGAGTTGATGAAGTGTCTGGACCTGGACGTAGTCTCCGTGACGTCCCCGCAGACTGTCTAAAACCTGGACGTAGTCTCCGTGACGTCCCCGCAGACTGTCTAAAACCTGGACGTAGTCTCTGTGACGTCCCCGCAGACTGTCTAAAACCTGGACGTAGTCTCCGTGACGTCCCCACAAACTGTCTAAAACCTGGACGTAGTCTCCGTGACGTCCCCACAAACTGTCTAAAACCTGGACGTAGTCTCCGTGACATCTCCGCAGGTTTCTGGTTTGGTTTCACAGTCACGGAGACTGACTCTACCTGAGGAGGGACGATGGGTTCATACCCATGGCAGTCTCAGCTTGCGGCCCGCTGACCCTCCGTCATCTGTGTCCGTTTATGAATAATGTGGTTGCAGTTTTGTTCGTCGTCAGCAGACGGGCAGCGTGCGGTAAGTGAAGTCCAATTAAGTCTGAATCTAATCTGAAGCTGCCATCGTGTGTTTAACGACTCCTTCATGTGGAAACAAGGCGCTCACACACTGTGGTGAGACGTCCACTGACACACACACACTTTACTACATGGCTTTGAGGAGAGGCAGCACCGTCACTCACAGTGTGTGTGTGTGTGTGTGTGTGCGTGTGTGTGCACAAATGTGTCTGCATGAGTATAAATACATCCTTGACCTTTGTTTTCTTTGCACTTTTTCTCCTCTGGGATACTGTTAACACACACACACACACACACACACACACAGTGTAGTGTTGCAGGCAGGATGGAGCGGTGGCAGCCATTATTTATGTCTGCTTTCTTTAGCGAGGTTTCTCACAGGAACAGGAGCCGAGCAGGAATCCAAAGCTTCCTCTGAGTCCACCATTTATCACTCTTTATTAACACACACACACACACACACACACACACACACACACATACACACACACACACACATTAATGCAGAGAGTGTTTTTAGCATGTGGCGTCACAAATCGAACCACTTTTGTCTGTGAGCTCATCGATCGCCGTAGACGTGACATCAACTTTTGCGTGTCAGTTGGGTCCGTTTTTAACAGCAGATGTCACGCTAGTTTTAATTTGGCCGTCGTTCACGTCGTCCGCGACAGTTTCAGCGTCTGTGAATGAACTTTTCGTGATTGTTGCTAACTCGTGGCTAACGCGGCTCACATCGTAAGACGAAATCAAACTTCCTGTGACCACTCAGGACAGTTTGGTGTTTCTTTAACTCACTCACTGGTAATTAAAAACATCGGTACCATCAAAATAAAGAGTTCACTGTGGTGCTGTCGCTACATCTGTAGCACTGGCTGTCTAAAACTTGAGGACGGTTTGGAGCTAGTGCTAATGTAGCCAACTGAAAATATAAGCTAATTTTGTAGAGTTTGATAGTTTTGAGATTTAGCTAATGTAGCTAACTTCTAACATTTGCTAATGTTATGACGTTGTCTTTTAAGTCAACTCGCTGCTAACATTAGTGTTCTTGGAGATAAACTGAATGCTGCAGGTGATTTACACATGTTCCTGATGGACAGATAGCTTTAGCCTAACCACTTGCTAAAGTAGCTAACTGCTAATTAACTGCTTCTCACTGAACCGGGCTCAGCAGCCGGACCGGACCGGGTTGGAGCACAGCCTCTGAGACCAACAGGGAATAACGTTACACTACCGATGAGATTTACAGAATTTATGATGGAAACATTGATCAGTAGCGAACTGCTAACTGTGGTTAGCTCGGTCAGCCGTGTAGCTAACTGAACTGACTCAGCCCGGGATGCCAGGAGCCAAACCCGGCAAGAAAACCACCTCGGTAGGCTGCTGTATTCACTGTTAGACTGGACACTGCTGGTTCAGAGGTTCTGTTGCTGTATTCACTGTTAGACTGGACACTGCTGGTTCAGAGGTTCTGTTGCTGTATTAACTGTTAGACTGGACACTGCTGGTTCAGAGGTTCTGTTGCTGTATTAACTGTTAGACTGGACACTGCTGGTTCAGAGGTTCTGTTGCTGTATTCACTGTTAGACTGGACACTGCTGGTTCAGAGGTTCTGTTGCTGTATTCACTGTTAGACTGGACACTGCTGGTTCAGAGGTTCTGTTGCTGTATTCACTGTTAGACTGGACACTGCTGGTTCAGAGGTTCTGTTGCTGTATTCACTGTTAGACTGGACACTGCTGGTTCAGAGGTTCTGTTGCTGTATTCACTGTTAGACTGGACACTGCTGGTTTTCTGCAGCACGTAGCTGTGGTGCTACTTTAAAGAATGAAATGTTTGGTGTCTTTGAAGTCTGGACCAGAGGCCGTGGGTCACTTATTCAGCGCTACGTCAAGGTCACAGATGTGTATAAGTGTGTGCGTGTTGTCAGGTGAGGTCAGTGCAGGGAGGACAGCATCTGACTGACTGCCGAGGAAATAGCAGTGGCTAGACCTGACGTTACCCCACTCAGCCGCGTCTCATAACTCACCGCTCGAGTGTTATTGTAACCGTTCGGCATCAATCTGAAGCGGCTGATTTCATTTCCTCACAAACATTCAGATCTGAAGCTGACCTCTCTCTCTCTCTCTCTCTCTCTCCACACACACACACACACACACACACACACACGGTTTCTTCATCAATCATCGTCCGTTAATCAGCAGTGATTGATTGTGTCCACACGCTGTGACTCAGGAATCAACAGGCCACTTAGAAAAACACTAAATAACAACAGGAACTTTCTCTTCATGCCAGGAAAGTTCGTTATGAAAATGAGGGAAAGTCAAATTAGAGAAAATCTGAATTTATTAACTCGTCTGTGAATGTCAGCGAGTGTAAGAACAACAATAAACTACACATCCAACTCCTGAACACCACCGCAAGGTCAAAGTACAGCAGGGTCAGCATCAAAATACACTAAAAGTACTGCAAGTAAAAGTACGCATGAAGCAGAATCATACATATATATATATATATATATATATATATATATATATATATATATATATGGTTTGGAGCTAGTGCTACTGTAGCTAACTGCTAACATAAGTTAATGTTATGGACCTCGCTAGTTTTGGGAAGCTAACTGATAACATAAGCTAATACTGTAGATTTCGCTAGTTTTGAGATATAGCTAATGTAGCTAACTGCTAACATTAGCTAACATTATGACGTGTGTTACATTTGTTCCTCAAGTCAATTCTCTGCTAACATTAGCTTACTTGGAGATAAACTGAATGCTATGAATTAGCTGGTTAGGTGTTAATGTAATTCTGATTGTCTCTGACAATCTCTGTGATTTACACATGTTCCTGATGGACAGATAGCTTTAGCCTAACCACTTGCTAAAGTAGCTAACTGCTAATTAACTGCTGCTAACTGAATCTGCCGTTAGCAGGCAACAGAACCGGGCTCAGCAGCCAGATCGTATAGCTAATTGCTAACATTAGCTAACGTTATGACGTTGTTGTTACATTTGTTCTTCGAGTCAACTCACTGCTAACATTAGCTTAGACTGTGGCTGTTTGTTTTAAATAGTTTAAATATGTTTTCTCAACAACAAAAGCTAACTTTAAAGGTCCGGCATGCTGGGTGGATTTAGTGGCACCTAGTGGTGAAGTTGCAAATTGCAACCAACTGAATACTCTCCCTCACCTCACCCTCTCCCTTTAAGCCACATAAAATTCACATAAAAAGCACTACGTCATATCTATATCAGAGTTTTGTTCAGGTTTGTCCTTTCTGGGCTACTGTAGAAACAAAAATGGCGGTTAAAAATGGCGGCCTTGGTGGAAGAGGACCCGCTCTCACTGCAGATATAAAGGGCTCATTTTAAGACAATCAAAACACAAAGATTCTTATTTTCAGGTGATTATACACTGATGAAAACATACTAATTAATATTATATTTAATTGCTGATAATAAATACACACTGGACCTTTAAATCCAGGAGTTATGTAAGCGGAACCCTTCTTTCTTTTTTCTGGTCGGACAGGATTCTCTGCCGGACAGATTCCGTTGACATTGCTGCTCCTGGAGGAGGTGCAGAGGAGGAGGTGGGGACAGTACACAGGACAGGACCGGAGCAGAGCGGAGTTAACAGCCAGCCTGAAGGTTTCACTTACGGGAGCCGCGGTTCAGTGGCAGCCCGTCCTCCCCCCTTCCTCTCCCCGCTTGTCACGCTGTGATCTCGGGGTCAGTTTGGAGTCATGTACCGGCGGCCGCTGCAGTCCGCGGTCAGGACGGCTTTTAACGTGACAACGACCAGAGCCTACGGGAAGGTAACGGCTAACGGTAGCTTAGCTTAGCTTAGCTTAGCCTTGTCGGCTAACAGGGTTTAAGCTGCTAACCAACATGACAGCACTGACTGTGACAGAGAAGAGCTAACGGCTAAACACACGAACACACGGTGATACGGTAAAGACGGTAAAGACGTTAAAGTGACGTTTGAATGTTTTTAACACAAAATAAACAAAGTGACCGAAAGTTGGTTAGTTAGTTCAACCTGTTAGCTCACCTGTTTGTTGTTAGCTGCTCTGTAGGTGAACCTGACCGGACAGACAGACAGACAGGTTAACTAGTGTACTGACCTACATCTACTCTACGTCATCAGTTTAACCTCATCATGTTTAAATAAACTCACAGTAACAGAAAAAAATCTGATTTATTATTTATGTTAAAATTCATGTAAACATTTTAAAATAACAACATCCAAGCTAAAGACTGTCTAAAACCTGGACGTAGTCTCCGTGACGTCCCCGCAGACTGTCTAAAACCTGGACGTAGTCTCCGTGACGTCCCCGCAGACTGTCTAAAACCTGGACGTAGTCTCCGTGACGTCCCCGCAGACTGTCTAAAACCTGGACGTAGTCTCCGTGACGTCCCCGCAGACTGTCTAAAACCTGGACGTAGTCTCCGTGACGTCCCCGCAGACTGTCTAAAACCTGGACGTACTCGTGGACGTCTACTACAGTAACAGTGTGTTAAGTTTTGACTGTCAGTGTTTCTGTCTGATCACTGCTGCATTAACCTGTCTCTGTCTCTGTCTCATGTCTCTGTCTCATGTCTCTGTCTCATGTCTCATGTCTCATGTCTCTGTCTCTGTCTCATGTCTCTGTCTCTGTCTCATGTCTCTGTCTCATGTCTCTGTCTCATGTCTCATGTCTCTGTCTCTGTCTCTGTCCAGGTTTTAGATCAAGAAGTCGTCCTCTCCAGAGCTTTAGCAGCCAGAGTGTCCTCTCCGTGTTTAACACCATGTCGGACAGTTCACATGAGCACACAGGTAAGAAACCTGTGTGTGTGTGTGTGTGTGTGTGTGTGTGTGTGTGTGTGTGTGTGTGTGTGTGTGTGCGCACTGTTTTAATCATCAAACTGTCATCAGGTCACTTTATTAATTTACTCAGCAGCTGCACACGCTCAGTAAAGGCCACGTCCAACAGGTGTGTCGTCATGATGTGCTGTTAATGGATGATTTGTCCTCCTCTGTCCTCCTCTGTCCTCTCTGTCTCTGTCTCTGTCCTCTCTGTCCTCTGTCTCTGTCCTCCTCTGTCCTCTCTGTCTCTGTCCTCTCTGTCTCTGTCCTCTCTGTCTCTGTCCTCTCTGTCTCTGTCCTCTCTGTCCTCTGTCTCTGTCTCTGTCCTCTCTGTCTCTGTCCTCTCTGTCTCTGTCCTCTCTGTCTCTGTCCTCTCTGTCCTCTCTGTCCTCTGTCTCTGTCTCTGTCCTCTCTGTCTCTGTCCTCTCTGTCTCTGTCCTCTCTGTCTCTGTCCTCTCTGTCTCTGTCCTCTCTGTCTCTGTCCTCTGTCCTCTCTGTCTCTGTCCTCCCTGTCTCTGTCTCTGTCCTCGTCCACCAGCTGTCCAGCGTGAAGGAGACGCCTCAGCACACGGAGGAGGAGGTCGGAGCCTTCACAAAGCTGATCGAGGCGATGGGCTTCACCGGGCCACTCAAATACAACAAATGGGTGAGTGATGGAGGGAGAGACGACGGGTGGAGGAGGTGGTGTGACAAAGGAAGTGTTTATTAAAGGTTGTGTAAACGTTGTGGGAACATTAGAGAGATGGATGGAAGATGAGGGAGCAGAGAGGAGGCGAGTACGAGGTTCTGCTTCATGATAGGATGATAAATATCATAAATATGCAGTAACTGATAATCAAACTAACAGAGCCTCGCTGTGCTGATACAGCTCCACCTTTACTCACCTGTCGGACGAGTACAAACACGTCAACAACCCCCTGAAGGAAACACCTCAGCCAATCAGAGCTCTCAGATTACTCGTATCACTGCTGTGAGATCTTAAATTATCAGCTGTCATCAGCATGTCAACACGTCTGCACGTCCTCGAACGCACCACAGAGACGACGTCAAGCTGTGATCGGTTTGTGTCTGTCCTCACGTGACGACACCAACGAACACGTGATTCATTGAGCATCTGAGCAGAGCGGTCAGATAATCGATGGAATATTTAGTGTTCAGTAACGAGCTCATTAAGATGACGGAGAATGATTGAAACTTTGGTCCAGTTTTCAAGGTATTCCAGGACTTTTTTCCAGGATTTTTCTGCACCAGCTGCGATGACGAGACCAAACACCGCCTTGATTGATCGTGTATCAGCTCATCAGGCCTTCAAGATGATCAATGATTGATTGATGATTTTACCATACCGTGCAGACTAACAGCGACTCGTCTGTTACGTGTTTGTGACGACTCTAGACACGCCCCCTTCCTGTCTGGTTGGAGTTTACCTGCACTGCTGACGTCGACACGTGTTCACCTGAGCAGATTCACCTCTCCGGCTCATAGCTTCGTCCCGCCCTCACATCCTGCACGCTGTCATTTGCCGGAGGTTGACACACCTCCACGGTGAAATAAGAAAAGTGTTTCTGGACCGTTAGCTGAATAAAGTCATGACGTGCTGTCGATGTTCACGGTGTGTGTGTGTGTGTGTGTGTGTGTGTGTGTGCACGGGAATGTGTGTTGTTGTGTCATTTAGCAGTGTGTTGGGCTCCACGCCGGCTTGGCAGCGTTTACGAGCCGTTCCACATCTGTGACCTCATATCCTGTTTTCTCCGAGGCCTTTGCAGCCTGGAGTTCTCAGCATTAACCAAAGAAGAAGAAACACGCTGTGTTCGTATGGTTAAATGTTCAAAGTCTACCTTCCAGTGTCTGAACAGAACCTCTGAACCAGCAGTGTCCAGTCTAACAGTGAATACAGCAACAGAACCTCTGAACCAGCAGTGTCCAGTCTAACAGTGAATACAGCAGCCTATCGAGGTGGTTTTCTTGCCGGGTTTGGCTCCTGGCATCCCGGGCTGAGTCAGTTCAGTTAGCTACACGGCTGACCGAGCTAACCACAGTTAGCGCTTCACTACTTATCAATGTTTCCATCATAAAGTCTGTAAATCTCCTCGGTACTGTAACGTTATTCCCTGTTGGTCTCCGAGGCTGTGCTCCAACCCGGTCCGGCTGCTGAGCCCGGTTCAGTTAGCATGCTATCGGCAGATTCAGTTAGCAGCAGTTAATTAGCAGTTAGCTACTTTAGCAAGTTGTTAGGCTAAAGCTATCTGTCCATCAGGAACATGTGTAAATCACAGAGAGTTGAAGCTACGACCATTTCTTTGATGATAACAGTCCAACAGGCTAACGCTAGGTCCAACAACTAGGTCCAACAGGCCGAGGCGGAGTCCAACGACAAACGTCACACCTTCATGTCAGTGGAGTTTGCATTAGCGAGGATAAAGATGGTGGACAGTGAGGTAGATTCAGTGGGCGGGGCGGTCAGCTGATGAAAGGTGGTGCTGTGTCACATGACGTCAGAGGCTAACGGAAGGTGTCGGCCAGTTCAGGAGTTTCCTGTTGGACACGATGAAGCTTTATGTCAACTATACTGCAGCGCTCCTGTTAAATGTGTGTTATTAATTAATATTAATATTAATTAATTTTTTTTTGTCTTCACAGAAAATTAAGATTGCTGCTCTGCGCATGTACACGTGCTGCGTGGAGAGAATCAACTACGACGACTTCTTTGAAAGTGAGACACTGATACACAAACATGTTACATTAAACACAACACAACAACAGAACACATCCAGTGTTCAGACATCTGGAACAAACAAACATCAGACAGTCGTGGCTCTGAACTCAGGATGAATGTTCATCAACGTGTCCGTTAACTCTGTTTCAGAGTGCTCCCTCCCCGACACACTGAACTCGTGGTTCTTGGTGGCACAGCTTCATGTTTGGTGAGCGTGAAACACTTTGTTGAAGTCATTCATCTCCTGATGCCGTGTGTGTTTTAACCGTCACGTGTCGCCGCCGTCTTCTTCTCCGTCAGGATGTGTTTGGTTCGGATGCGTCAGGAGGGCAGAGCGGGGAAGTACATGTGCCGGTACATCGTCCACTCCATGTGGGAGGACGTCGAGCAGAGGAGCAAAATCTTGGGGGTGAGTGTGTTTACGTGTGGATCGCCGTGAGCTGTGCATGCATTACTTTACAGCATGCCTGTGATAACACACACACTAAATATAGCCGCTCAGCTGATGTGTGTATACCACTGAGATCATGTGACAACGAGCGTCACGGAAACACAAAGTTCAGATGGACTTTATTTATCACGGGAACCACGAAGAACTCTGATTCATGTTCACGGACACGTAAGAATGTTTATGAGGAGGGTCGGCTGTCGATCAGCTGACATGATCCTGACACTGTAACGGAGTCGGAACCGCAAAACGACCACTGATGACGTTAAAGAACGTCTTTTTTTAATCAGATTTAAACTTGAAATCAAAGAATATATTAATATATAATGATAATATATTAACTCAGTTTAACTTCAAGTTAAACATATTCATTTAAATTATTATTAAACTTTATCTAAAAAAACTAATTCACAGAAAAAAAATCAAACCTAACTGAAGCACAATTAATTTAACAAACAGTTTCAGTACAAATAACATTAAATAAAGTTTGAAGATGTTTGTGTGTTTCTGCCTGACAACAGCCGAACGTGGTCGTGTTAAATAAATATTCATTATTTCTCAAACGTTTCCGCTCCGGCCCGATGCAGCAGTGCATTAAGTTTTATTCATGCCGTTGCAGCTACAGAGGACGCAGCTTGTGTATATTTAAAGTTTTTACATCAGCATAATTGTGCCAACAGTTCTCCAGCAGAAAGTGAAGCCGAGTCCCCGGAGACAGTCGGCCTGGCCGCGGTCGCCGTGTCCGTAAAGTCGCTCCTCTATTCTCTGTCAGTGGAGCAGCTCCAGGAAGTGTCGCTCATTGAGTCTTTGGCTTTCACAGAGACTTTCTCATTATGCTGGAATGAACTCTGAAAGTTCACGAGGACGACGTACCGCTCTGTGTTTGTGTCGATTTACAGACTAAGAGTTCAAATCCCACTGTGGTAAATATGTTCAGCTGTACTCGAGTATTTGTTCTGATTACATTACTTATACTTGAGGCAAAACACTGAGTGGATATATTGTTTAAAGTTTACCAAACGAGCAGCTAATGTGATCTATGATACCAATTTATTACCCAGCTCCGGTTCTGGCACGACATTGGCTCCGCACCCTGGGCCTGTAAACTTTGTCTTTAAGTGGTACAAACACTAACACTCCCCCAAACTGAGCTAACACTAACACTAACAGGATATAACAGACGTTAGTTTATCAGAGGAAAGTCACAAAGCGATCAGGTGATCAGACTCTAACAGGAAGTGACATCAGACACGGTGTCACTTCCTGGCCTCTCAGCTGAAGTTCAAACTCTTTTAGTTTTTCTCACTTTGACAGAAAGAGGTCAGAGATGAGGAATTACAGCGTGTGTGTGTGTGTGTGTGTGTGTGTGTGTGTTTTCACAGCTGCCTATAGTACATACACTTACATACATCCCTGCGTGTTGGCTTGAACTTCGACACATGACGGTGAATTAAAACATGGATTTGACCTCGACACAAACAGCTGCAGATCAGTGTGTGGACATTAATACACATCATGACTGTATCATGTATGTTATAAACACTAATAATGACAATAACAGAGTCATCGCTGATCACAAGGAGGCCACATTAAGAAATAAAGTTTTTTTGATTAAAACCTTAAGAAGTTGATTTATGTTGAAGTTTTAAAGATGTCGTCACGTTTACGTGTTCATTAACATGTATGACCAGCAGCACTGATTGGACTCCTTCTTAGGTTTCATGCTAATTGTGGTCGCAGCAGTCAAAACATTGCTTCATTTCTCCACGTTCATAATCACCAAACTCTCCAACCACGCCGCCGCTACATCCGAGCTCCACCCTGAAGACCGGTGGTGACGGGAGGTCCACGACAGTCCGGTTTAAGAGAGACGGCACGGATGAGATCAAACCTCCCGTAACGTCTCTTTGTTCTTTCCTGTGACAGATCGATGCCATCCATAGAAAGGAAGCGATGAAGGCGATGACGGAGACGTTCTACGCCGCCATATTCGGATACGATGAGGTGAGTTTTTACACGCGGAGGGTCAAAGGTTGGACTTCACTTAATCACAGTCAGCTTTGTGAAACTCCGCCCGGCAACCAGCGACAGTTAACTGCTATAAATAGAAGCAGACCGTAGGTTGTATCGATGAACGGACTTGATTATAATCATCCTCAGGCCTTGCTGAACGTCTACATATATTATTTATGTGGATAAAGTTACAAATGTGACCATTAGAGCGAGGTAGAAATCTGCTACGTCTGTCTTACTCCAGAAATTTCTGCTCTCAGTTAATATGGGAGTAAATGCAGCAGTTGGTGGGTGATCCTGACACCTAAAATACACTACGTGTGGAACGGCTCCGGAACGACAGCGTACTCCGCCGTCCGCCAACTCACACATGATCCGTTTGTGATGCGCACTGATGCGGCTCCGCTGGACACCGAGCGTCGCGAGAACGCATGAGATCTCGCAAATTCATGCTTAATCGCGCGATATTGCCGGCTGTAGTCTCTTACCATCCACTCCCATTGCTCCTGCAATGGCATTCCACGCCGCATTTTTGTTCTTCATTTTTTGTTTCATCTTTTTTGTTGGTGTCCTTATAAAAAGGATGTGAGGTGTCATAAATGATAGGTTGATTTTGGACCTCCATCAACTTCTCCTCATCCATGGTGTCGACAGGGTGAAAAGACGCCTGAAAACCTCTGACCTGTTGACTCCAGGTCGGCCCCGCCCGTTATGACATGTTCTTGTAATGAAACTCGATCCGCGGTGAACACGGAGTATTTTATTTTGAAAATCAACCGGGGTTTTATTTTGTATTTTGTAGCCGATTTCCTGCCCCGCACAATCTGCTCTGTGCTGAATTTATGCGCCGTGCTCCGGCGTCTGGGAAAAATAGAAGCTCTGCGTAAGTGTTGCAGAGGGCTGTCGGACGCCGCAGTCGTTCCGGAGCTGTGTCTCAGCGGAACCGGAGACTGTGTGAGCTGACACATTGACTAAAATTGAAACGTAACGGCTCTGCCACGGTGACGGAGCCGTTCCGCATGCAGAATATTTTAGGGGTGACACTTCTGAGCTCACTGAGCCAAAACTAAAAGTCTGACAGCTTCAGCAGTAACATGTGAGCGGCCAGCACAAACTTTCCTACAGTTTGATGTTACAATTATGTCTGTAGAGTGAAATTTGTGCGACTTAGAGCAGTTTTAATGTATTTTTTGACAGATTTTTCTCTCCCTCTCCACTCTAGCGGTCATGTGACTCACTCTAGCTCCGAACATTCCGTCCATAAGCACCCATGTTAAATTTTCCCGCTCTTTTTGACAGTTACACAATTCTCCTGGCCGAGCGGCCATTTTGCTGTGTATTCTGTGTATCCGTTTACGATGACGGTGCCGTGTCCGTGTCCGTGTTCCGTGTCCGTAGGGGATCCTGTCTGATGACTGTGTGCTGGCAGCGGCTCTGTGGAGGAACCTGTTCAACCGAGAGTGTGAAGACCCCCGACAGCTCGAGCTCATGGTGGAGTACGTACGCAAACAGGTGAGTTCATGTTGGGTCTGTGTGAGACAGGTGAGTGTGTGAGACAGGTGAGTCACAACCTCGCTCTCCTCCCTCCCTGAGCCTCCTCACCCATTGACCTCCTCACCTCCTCCTCACCCGTTGACCTCCTCACCTCCTCCTCACCTGTTGACCTCCTCACCTCCTCCTCACCCGTTGACCTCCTCACCTCCTCCTCACCCGTTGACCTCCTCACCTCCTCCTCACCCGTTGACCTCCTCACCTCCTCCTCACCCGTTGACCTCCTCACCTCCTCCTCACCCATTGACCTTCTCACCTGTTGACCTCCTCACCTCCTCCTCACCTGTTGACCTCCTCACCCGTTCACCTCCTCACCTCCTCCTCACCTCCTCCTCACCCGTTGACCTCCTCAACTCCTCCTCACCCGTTGACCTCCTCACCTCCTCCTCACCCATTGACCTCCTCACCTCCTCCTCACCCATTGACCTCCTCAACTCCTCCTCACCCGTTGACCTCCTCAACTCCTCCTCACCCGTTGACCTCCTCACCTCCTCCTCACCCATTGACCTCCTCACCTGTTGATCTCCTCAACTCCTCTTCACCTGTTGACCTCCTCACCTCCTCCCCACCCGTTGACCTCCTCACCTCCTCCTCACCCGTTGACCTCCTCAACTCCTCCTCACCCGTTGACCTCCTCATCTCCTCCTCACCTGTTGACCTCCTCACCTCCTCCTCACCCGTTGACCTCCTCACCTGTTGACCTCCTCACCTCCTCCTCACCCATTGACCTCCTCACCCGTTGACCTCCTCACCTCCTCCTCACCCGTTGACCTCCTCAACTCCTCCTCACCCGTTGACCTCCTCACCTCCTCACCCGTTGACCTCCTCACCCGTTGACCTCCTCACCTGTTGACCTCCTCACCCGTTGACCTCCTCACCTATTGACCTCCTCACCCGTTGACCTCCTCACCTATTGACCTCCTCACCCGTTGACCTCCTCACCTATTGACCTCCTCACCTCCTCCTCACCCGTTGACCTCCTCACCTCCTCCTCACCCGTTGACCTCCTCACCTCCTCCTCACCCGTTGACCTCCTCACCTCCTCACCTGTTGACCTCCTCACCTGTTGACCTCCTCACCTGTTGACCTCCTCACCTCCTCACCTCCTCACCCGTTGACCTCCTCACCTATTGACCTCCTCACCCGTTGACCTCCTCACCTATTGACCTCCTCACCCGTTGACCTCCTCACCCATTGACCTCCTCACCCGTTGACCTCCTCACCTCCTCCTCACGGTATACATCCTCTCCCTCGCTGAATCACCTGCAGACCTCCGTCTGCTGCCGTGTGGACGGATCCTGTTGCAGCGTTTACATCAGACCACGTACACACACACACACACACACACACACAGGCGTGTCAAAGGTTGTGGAGGCGGTGTCCGACTCAATCAGCCAACAGAGTCCCACGCTGTGTGTGTGTGTGTGTGTGTGTGTGTGTGTGTGTTACGTCAGAAAACAAACAATGACACACTCCACTGGATGTGTGTGTGTGTGTGTGTGTGTGTGTCACACATTTCCAGGGAAAGTAAACAAGTTTGTCAGGCTAATTTTCACCAGAACACACAAACCTGCAGACGACATTAAACATGACCAAACACACACACACGCACACACACACACACACACACACACACACACACTGCTATGCTAGCAGCTAGTGCTATGAGCTAGTGTCAGAACAGAACCTCTGAACCAGCAGTGTCCAGTCTAACAGTGAATACAGCAACAGAACCTCTGAACCAGCAGTGTCCAGTCTAACAGTGAATACAGCAACAGAACCTCTGAACCAGCAGTGTCCAGTCTAACAGTGAATACAGCAACAGAACCTCTGAACCAGCAGTGTCCAGTCTAACAGTGAATACAGCAACAGAACCTCTGAACCAGCAGTGTCCAGTCTAACAGTGAATACAGCAGCCTACCGAGGTGGTTTTCTTGCCGGGTTTGGCTCCTGGCATCCCGGGCTGAGTCAGTTCAGTTAGCTACACGGCTGACCGAGCTAACCACAAGCTAACAAAAATAGCTAATGTTAGCAGTTAGCCACATTAGCTCGTATTTTCAGTTATCGAGTTATCGAGTTAGTGATCGATGACCAGCTGACCTCTGGTCACGTTGCCTCAGTTGATCCAGGCTGGGTGCCCTCCTGGCTGGCTTCCCAGACCAGGGGTGTCCCTCTCTACCTCCACAGACCTCCCGCAGACCTCCACCTCCTCCTCTCCATCACGTTAAGTCTCTCCTCTTCTTCGTCGTCTTCTTCAGATGCAGTACATCGACGCTCTGGATGGCGAGGACCTGCTGCTGACAGGCGAGGTGAAGTGGCGCCCTCTGGTGGAGGAGAACGCTCAGAGCATCCTGAAGGTGGCCAGGCCGACGTACAACGACACCGGACTGTGAGGCGAGGAGACGCCTCCTCCTCCTCCTCCTCCTCCTCCTCCTCCTCCTCTTCTCTTTCCTCCTGTCTGTAATCATGCAGCACGTTCCCGTCTCTTCACTCGTCTGTTGTAAAGGAGGGATTTTAAATTGTTGCTGTAGCTTCCTCCTTTTCTTCTTCTTGGTTCCTCTCAGAAGTCTGTTTCTGGAGGTGCAGTGTAGTCAGATAGACAGTCAGGGATCTTCATCCTCCTCCACCGGCATCCTGTCAGGTTTGAGAGCTCGGCCTCTTCCTCTCTCCACACGAGAACAAACACTCTGTATTTATATCTCCTGTATTTATGAAGTATTTTGTACCTCCATGTTTACACTCTCTACCCGCAGAGGCGTCCGCTCACTTCTGTCAAAGGTTCACAGGTGACGTTTAAATAATGTTTCAGACAAACACAAAGCTAACAGACGTCTGTCGTTCATCGTCTCTGCTGCTCGCTCTTTTTTTTCCCATGATGCTCTCAGACCTGAACAGGAAGTGACTTCATCACAAACGACGAGAAAGTTTTTAAAAAAGTGAAATAATAAAATGTTCAATGTTTAAAACCCGCAGAGTGTTTTCTTCATCACTGTCACTTTATATTTCCTGAATGAAACAACTCGAGGAGAAGATGGAGCTTTTTGTAGTCCATCTTCTCGACTTTGTAGTTTCACCACAGATCATGACGGAGCATCCTAAGTCCTCATGAACTCTCCTTCACTTCTTTCCTCATCCAAAGTGATTAGGAAAGGTGTCTAGGAAAGGACACTGGAGGTCTTTTGTAGACAAACTAATAATCCTGCATTAGTTTGTGTGTGTAAGTTCATTTTTAACCAGCAGGGGGAGTTTTTTGTTGTGTTACTAATTACAGGTGAGCTCCAGGTGTTTTTAATTAGATCATACAGGGTTAGTCGAGATTTCATGATATGCACAGACAAGATAAGAAGTGAAAGTATGTAGATAAATGGGAACCAATCAAAGTGTGACGAGCACGGCATCACCTACAGACTGACTGATATGATCAGTGTTCAGGTTCTCCATCAGGCCTGCAGAGGGCGCCACGCTCCATGCTTTAACTTGCAGTCCATCAGTCAGCAGCTCCAGGATCAGCAGGTTTAAACTCTTAGACTCACTGTAATGTAACGTGTTCGGGATGTGGTCACGTGATGACACTATGAGCAGCGTCCAAGAAAGAGGAAGTGGTCAGACTGAGCCATCTCGTCACGAGACGAGCGTCCTGCTCCCACAATGCACCAGACCACACACTTCTTCACGCCGTCTGTTTGTGGGTTAACCCGCCAACTGTTCGTTCGTAAACAAAGAGACACTGACGACGCCTCGGGCACAGATCAGGTTCAATCCCATCAGGATACACACACACGTGCGCGTACGTTTATTTCAGGTGTTCATTATGACACAAATCGCCTTCAGGTGTTTCACACCCTGCATCACTATGCATGAACTTCACGTCTTAACCGTGTAGAAAAAAGCCTGAAGCACATCACGTACATGAAGTCCACGTGCTCATGAGATCTTTGGTCACATATCAACCGGAACAAAGACTCAGATGGTGACCCGACATGAAGACGTGGACGTCACGGAGACTACGTCCAGGTTTTAGACAGTCTGTGGGGACGTCACAGAGACTACGTCCAGGTTTTAGACAGTCTGCGGGGACGTCACGGAGACTACGTCCAGGTTTTAGACAGTCTGTGGGGACGTCACAGAGACTACGTCCAGGTTTTAGACAGTCTGTGGGGACGTCACTGAAGGTGAAGGTGTTGAGATATTTGTGACACTCAAAACAAAGTCAGAGCACCACAAAGTCAGCACGGTTCATCCTCTGGAGACCACGAATGTCTAAACCAAACCTGATTCCACGTGGCCAAACACCCACGTCTGTTTTATTGGGTGGAAAAAGAACTGAACGTGTCCCGGCGGGAGGTCTTTGCTCCTATTATGTGTCGGGACTTGAACTGGGTCACCAACCAGGTTTCATTACGGAGCGTCCCCGAGTGACGGACCTGACATCTGGGTCGCCGTGAAGTCGTAACCTCTCGCTCTGCTGCCGGTCGGTGAGAGGAAACTGACTCATGAATATCACAGACATGTAAAATCACTGTGACTGCGTGTTCTGCAGAGTTTGATTCACGTGTTCTGATGAACGTGTTCTGATGAACGTGTTCCAACAGCCTGGATAACTACACGCTTCAGTCGTTCATAAATCAGATTTTACAGCTCCAGGTGACACGGAAGACGCTTCACACGCAAAACACACACACACACACACACACACACACACACACACACTCTGGGAAACCGTTGGCCGTCTCCGGTGGAAAACTGAACGTGCTGGAACAAGAAATGACAAAACATGTTAACGTCTCTTATTTTGAAAGGTCCTCTAAGTGTACCGTGTGTTAATGTGTACATGTATGTGCTTCATACACACCCCACAGGTGTTTGAGCATGTAACACGCCGACCGTTAGCAGCGTTATCATTGAACCCGGTACCTGGAGCCACTTTGTCTCCGGTCTGACAGCTAACTGTTAGCATACACCGTTAGCATACTGTCAACAGCCTTAAAGTTTGATATTTTCAATGTTTTTATAGAAACTTACACTGTAAAAGAAAATCATGAAAAAAATACCAATGAATGGCAGCAACAGCTACCAAACAAAAAACATAAAATTTATGTAAAAAAATAATTCAAATAAATAAAAAACTACAAATTTACTGTAATTTTCAGTCGTGTTTTACAGATAAATATTGTTTTGTTTTGTTTTTTCATTTTCTCAAATTATTACGATTCAATAAGAAAAAAACTTTAATTATTAGTACAGTCATAAACATTTGAATAATAAGTTACATATTTAATTACAGATAATTACTGTTATTTTACATAAATTTGTGTCATTTAAGAAAGCAGAATAAATACTGCATAATAATAAGTTTTGTCATTTCTCATTACTTCAACAGCTTGGTTGTTAATTTACAGATAATTTCCGTAGTTTTTCCGTAGTTTTGTAAACAATGATTTATGATTTTGTTTTTACAGTGTAGATTTCTACGAGTGGGACAGATCGTGATGATCTAAGTCAGCTCTGAAAACAAGTATAAAATTATAATTATTATTTCAATTGTTGAAAACATTTTAGTGTTTTCAGATATTTATCTGGACTCGGGACGTCGGCTTGAAACCGGAGACGGACTCCCGAGATAACGGGATCATTTTCTTTGTTTTCCCGAGATAACTTAATTAATTTGAATGATTACAACATTGAGAAAACTGAGGATATAAAATGAATAAATGAATGCATTCATACATTTTATGTGATTATGTGATGGCCGCTGAGGGCTTCCATACGTACAGAGTTCTCTGCACAGCGCCTCAAACACTTTCCTCTGTTCAGTGTCAGGAGCCGCTGACCGACATTATGAAACATTGTACAAGTGTGTCGGGTTAATTTAACGGGACAGCTGTCGAGTGTAAAAACTGCTTTAATATTCTGATGGCGTTCACACGGCGAGGACGTTTTCATGACTCATCACTCAGCTCAGTGTCTCTGTTATCTGTCACTGTTTGATCTGATTCTATCGTCACTTTCATGCTGCACGACTCTGCAGCTCAGAGAGTCTTTTCTGAAAGTTCAGGGCGTGGGCTGACTGTATAGTGTCGTGAATGTTGCTGCAGACTGAAGCTGCGTTCACTGATGTTTCATTACAGAGCGAAACTTCAGCCAGCTGCTGGACGAGCTGCCGTGAACGTGATCAGAGATCCGATGATCCAGATGTTCCTTTGACCTTTGCTACGGCGCCACCAGCAGGACAAAGTTTCACTCAACATTTACACGATGGAAAAGATTTTGTACATTCATGGTTCTCAGATGATGCATCATTTTCTTCTAGCGCTACTAGCATGTCGAAATTTTTGCCGAGACATCTGATAGCTAACATTAGCGAAACTCTAGCTGACTAGCAAGCTAGTCTACAATCATTAGCTGGTGTCGTGTTCGTTGTTTTTGAGGAAGGACGTCCCTCTGTTTATAAGTTTGTTATTCTGGGTGTCATCCGTCCTGATGGGTACATGAGTCATGAGTCAAATAATTCCTTTAAGCCCAGAGTCCATATCGCTGCACTGTGTATTATCATAGAGTAAACACAAAAACAGGTCACTTCCCAGGCTTGAGGTACTACTCAGAGTTTGACTGAGCTAGCTGGGCAAAGGGTGCGCTTGCTTACAGTGTGTGCTCCATCAGTTATTGATTCTTTGATTTGATTGAGTTATTAAAGCTCAGTGTGTTATTATCTCAGGGAGACTGTTCAGAAATCCTGCAGACAAAAGGTCATGAAATACAGACTGTTAGTCTCCAAGACTGAAGACGAACGAGGACATTTTAAACTCAACTGACCCCCACAGACTGTCTAAAACCTGGACGTAGTCTCTGTGACTGTCTAAAACCTGGACGTAGTCTCTGTGACTGTCTAAAACCTGGACGTAGTCTCTGTGACGTCCCCGCAGACTGTCTAAAACCTGGACGTAGTCTCCGTGACGTCCCCGCAGACTGTCTAAAACCTGGACGTAGTCTCTGTGACTGGTTGAATAAATTCTTGGTTCTTTGTTTCTTTGAGTTGCTCTGTGTTGTTTAACGTTTGCCTGTGATCTGTTGAAGCTCTGAAGATGAACAGGAAGGGTTTGTGATCGTGTCAGCAGAATATCTATTTGTATAATGTTCGTCAGGTTTTCACCATACCCAGTATAACAAACCATTTCCACATATATGTGAATATATATATATATATATATATATATATATATATATATATATATATTTTGTTGAACAAACATGTCACACTAGTTACCTCTGATAGTCAATGTTAGCAAAACTCTAGCTAACTAGCTAGTTCATGTGTGTTCAGAGAGGATTTAAATGAATAAACTGTGTTGAATCGAAGTGTTGCTGCTTTGAATCGTTCGTTGTTTGTCTGCGTGTCATTTTTTAATAAGTGAAGCTCTTGAATTGAATGTCGAGCTCTGACAGACGAGCTGTCAGCTGTATTCAGACGAGCTAACAACAGATCGTTTGTCCACTTCATTTTAATTTGAACCTTTTCTTCTGTCAGAGGACAGATTGTCTCTCGATGGTCGTCACAGAGGACAGATTGTCTCTCGATGGTCGTCACAGAGGACAGATTGTCTCTCGATGGTCGTCACAGAGGACAGATTGTCTCTCGATGGTCGCCGCACACTCTCTGTGGTTCGGGTTGTAACCTTTAGCCACTAACAATGCTGTTCAGTGTCGGAGCGACTGACTCAGCAGATTTTATATATTAATATTAATATATTTTATAATCTGCCTCAGCTGGTCACATGGTCTCATCTTCATGTGTTTGTTTTATATCTGTGCTTTACATTTGTCTCTAACACAACACAAGCTCTTTAACTGAAGCTACAGGAAGCCTCCGTCAGCTTTGTGCTATGCTACATGCTAACGCAACTATGTTTAAAATACCAAAGATTGAAGAATAAAAGATAAAAGTGACAAGAGTCACATCTTAAGTTAGCAATCTACATTTAATAGTTAATGTCAGCAAAACTAGACAACGAGTTAGCTAGTCTACATCAAACAGTAGAGTTAGTCATGTCTTATAGCTAAGTTAGCAAACTGGCTAACTAGCAAGCTAATCTACAACAATCAACAACCAGTTACATCTGATAGCTTGTGTTAGCAAAACACTAGCTAACTTGCTAGTCAGTCTACATCAATCATTAGTTAAATGCTTCGTAACTTATATTAAATCACTTTATGAACTATTTGTATGTCATGACGAGTAACAACACTGTTTATGTACAGCATCATTGCTAGTTGTAGAAACAGCTAGCAGCTGGTTAGCTTAGCTTAGCTTAGCTTGAGGGAAGAGTCTGTATATGTGATCACATGGACACTGATGGCTGTTCAGCTATAATTCAGATGCTAATTACTGTTGTTGAGCACCTGCACGAGTCGACGCTCGAAAGACTTCGCGGTGACGTCTTTGTTGTTGTGCGTAGATCTACACACACACACACACACACACACACACACACACACAGAGTATAGAGTTACACTGAGAGTGAAGCCGGTTTAACCTGATTTGTCAGGTACAAAAGGAAGACGCTCCATTGGCTGCTGATCACACACACACATACACACACACACACACACACACACACACACACACACACACACACACACACGCACACACACAGTTTAACACAAAGTGTGACAACACCTGAGACGAACTGAGTCATCGTCTGTGTACACAGCTGACCATCACAGGAAGTCTGATCAGTTAATTAAGATGAACTGATGATGCTGAGTCAGACGTTTGTCTTGGTTCAGTCTTTAATCTCTGACAGTGTTACGTAAGACCAGATCAGACTGATCAGGTTGGACGTCTTCAGCAGCAGCAGCTGTCTCACCTGGCAGCTTTCCAACAGGTGAACAGGTGAACAGGTGTGCTTCACCCTACGGTTACTTCTGCTGTCAGCCATGGAAACATCACGACAACATCAACTGAAAAAATACAGACTGTTAGTCTCCAGGACTGAAAACAGAAGACTGAAGACGAACAAGGACATTTTAAATTCAACAGACCCCCAAAGACTGTCTAAAACCTGGACGTAGTCTCCGTGACGTAGTCTCTGTGACGTCCCCCACAGATTGTCTAAAACCTGGACGTAGTCTCCGTGACGTCCCCCGCAGACTGTCTAGAACCTGGACGTAGTCTCCGTGACGTCCCCCGCAGACTGTCTAAAACCTGGACGTAGTCTCCGTGACGTCCCCCGCAGACTGTCTAAAACCTGGACGTAGTCTCCGTGACGTCCCCCGCAGACTGTCTAAAACCTGGACGTAGTCTCCGTGACGTCCCCCGCAGACTGTCTAAAACCTGGACGTAGTCTCTGTGACGTCCCCACAGACTGTCTAAAACCTGGACGTAGTCTCCGTGACGTCCCCGCAGACTGTCTAAAACCTGGACGTAGTCTCTGTGACGTCCCCACAGACTGTCTAAAACCTGGACGTAGTCTCTGTGACTGGTTGAACAAATTCTTGGTTCTTTGTTTCTTTGACATGCTCTGTGTCGTTTAACGTTTGCATAACGTTAGCTGAACGTCAGCCAAACGTTTGCCTGTGATCTGTTGAGGCTTTATTTAGCTCAGGCTAACCTGTCCGTCCAGTTCTTTTTGCGTCGTCCACCTCGTGACCGGGACACAGCGTGATGTTTATTCAAATGTGACTGATGATGATGTCAAACAGGAGCGCTCGCCTCGCCCTCATGGTAAATATGAACTCCACACGGATGTTTACGGCTCATTACGGACACGGTGAACTCTGTCTGTGTCGTGTGTCGTATGTTACGACTGTTTGAGTCCCGTGTAACACAGACACAGACGACGAGTCCTCCTTTATCTTTCCTCTCCGAGTGTCTGACTCATTTCACGGTAACTCCCCGTAAAATGAGTTCTTAAAGGAAATGAAGCTGACGTTCTGTAAACACTGAGGACGAGTCCTGGAGGCGAAACTAGAGGCTGGACTGTTCAGTCGTTCACAAATAAAACAGAGACACGTTCAGGCGTAAAAACTTCTGTTTAGCCTACAGCGTCCAGTTTTACCACCTGATCACAGAGACTACGTCCAGGTTTTAGACAGTCTGCGGGGACGTCACGGAGACTACGTCCAGGTTTTAGACAGTCTGCGGGGACGTCACGGAGACTACGTCCAGGTTTTAGACAGTCTGCGGGGACGTCACGGAGACTACGTCCAGGTTTTAGACAGTCTGCGGGGACGTCACAGAGTAACGTTCCTTCAATGTTTCCTGTGTCGAGCTCTCTTGTAATGAGTCTACAGACTGTAATCTGTGTCGACCTGATAATTACTTAATCCTACACAACAGATGGAGGTGTGTGTGTGTGTGTGTGTGTGTGATAATCTTCATTATTAATGAGCAGTAGTGAAAGGAGGACGGCGGTGAGCGAGCTTTCAGCTGGATTGGGGTTGTAGCCTTCATGTAACACAGTACCACTGAGACCAGCAGAGGATGAGGAGTGTCTTCATGTCCCACATGATGTGAGCAGAGACAGACTTTCAAAATAAAAGCACCAAACATCAACAAGGTCACCAACAGCAGACATAGCAGCCAGCTAATATTACTGACTAGTCCAACAGCAGTCAGCCCAGCTCGGCGTCTGTCTTTCAGCCTTTTATTTCACCAAGCTCTCACCAACCACTAAAAGTCAGTCCCAGATTTACTCTTGTCCGGCGGCTTCTTGCTCGCTCACTCTCTCCTTTTCTCTTCTTAGCTTCCTCCGTCAACGTCCTCTTCACTCTCTTCTCCTCTGCCATTATGTCCATAGAGGCTGCTGAGCCCGCTCAGTCCAAATCTCTTTTTGTAATGGAAATTAAACAACATGAACTACCATTAGCCAGGCCAAAGTCAAAGCTAACGTTAGCGCAAATTTTTAAACATATTTTCATATTGTAGTCTTAGCTGACTAATGTAAGCTCGCTAGCTAATGTATCAAAATCCATCCAGTCTTCTAAGCTAAGACTCCGGTTTGCTTGCTAACGTTACAGCTAGCAAAACACTACAAGTGGATAGCTTACCAAATGAGTTTGGAAGCTAACATGATCCATGATGCTAACGTATGTATCATCAAAAAACTTACGTTAGCTAACAGCAGCTAACAAAGAGAGCTAACATTAGCTAACAAACTGAGCTAACATTAGCTGACAGCAGCTAACAAACTGAGCTAACATTAGCTGACAGCAGCTACAAGTGGCAGCAGTTTAATGCAGAATAATGTTTCTAATAATAAACTAATGATTCATTCAGACTCACTCAGGTTTAAAGTACTTATTGGAACAAATTTACAAAAAACTTCAAAATAAAAATTATTAAAATAAAGCTTTTGTAAGGCAGTTGCCTGTCTGGGTCCACAAGGCGGCGCTGTGGCGCTGTCTGTGCCGCAGCGGCTGCATGAGTTTGGGATTAGCTCCGTGTGCGGTGCCATGTTTTCTTAGTGTTTACTTTCCTTCGCCCGAAGGTTAGCATCGTAAGGCGTCCTTTATATTCAAATGTTAGTGGTCAAACTGCCATTCTGTTAGTTTGTTCACGCTTAGTGTTCATTCACCTGTCAGGCTAAAGTTGGAGATAGGTGGGAGCGTTAATTATTAACTGTGTTTTTTTACTGTTTCATGATGTTAGCGGGATGTGGCTATTAATGTGGCTAGCATACTGGGGACCGAGTGTTGGGGTGGTTCAGTGTGAGCCGCTTTTTTTGTTGACCGTGAGCTTTATTTGGGAGGGTGTGTTTTTGTGTTGGTTTATTCCTTTTGGAGATGCTGTGTTTGGTCTGGTTTGGTAGTGATGTTCATTTTTTTGTGATTTATGTTATTTTGTTGATGTTGATTATCGTTTGAGTGGGAGATTTATGTCTTTATGAGAGTTTACTTTCCTTCGCCCGAAGGTGCATGAAGCCAGGTGTGAGTGAAATAAAGTCGAGGTCTCAGCCACAATCCAGAACCCTGTGTCTGGTGTCTCCTTCCCTCCGCATGACACTCCTCTACAACTACAACAACACCAAATCACAACGCAGAGTCCGGGGGAGGTGTGGAGGGTCTGGCAGCGGACGTGCAGAGGCAGTGTGGGTTACACTTTTATTTTGAAATTCCTCCCCAGAAACCGGCCTGTCACTTCCGTTGTGAACCGGTTGGCTTGACAACGGAGTGAAGAGGAGGAGGGGGGGAGGAGCCTGTGTCCATCAGAGACCAATGACAGCACAGGTAGCAACAGGTGAGCGATCACACACCTCTCACGCACACACACACGCACAGAGAGGTCGGCCTCTGCGGGGTGAAGGCTCCAGGGACTCGGATCCGGTCTGACACGAAGTGACGGGGAACTAGAGAAGCCAGGACCATTACAGCGACGACGACTGCGGGACATCACGGGACTGTTTACCGCACAGAAACTGACTAAACACCGCAACAGAGGGACTTTAAGGAGTGCGGGAGAGCGTGCGGGACAGTCAGTGACCGCGCGGTTCGTGTTTGCGGGGTTTTTATCGATTATTTCGACAGTCTGAGTCAAACATGTTTGACAGGAAGAGTTGATCTGTTTACTGTCAGAGGACTGCTGCGGGGCTCTTGTTGCGGGGCTCTAAAGGACTGTTGCGGGCTTCTTAACCCAGGACCTGATCACTTAATCCCGGGGCTGCTGACTGCACTCGCACCATGATCAGCTCGGAGGGCCTCCGGCCGGCCACCTCCGGCAGGAAGCCGCTCGGTAAGCTCGCCTCCCGGCTGGATGAGGTGAAGAACCCGTGGCGGCAGGTCTCCTCGCTGGAGCTGAGCCACAACGAGGCGGCTCGGCTGGCGACGGACGCCCTGCTGGAGCACGGGGAGAAGGAGTACCGCAGGGTGCTGGCCGAGGAGCGGGAGCTCAACTTTCTGTCCCCGCTGGAGGTCGGCTACATCACCCAGCATGCGAACACCAAGACCGGCAGCACCGAGAGCAACGGCACCGGCATCAACGACCGGGATTTCGGGGACGGGGACGCCGTGTCCGAGCTCACCTCCGGGACTTACTTCCCGATGATGTCCGATGAGGAGCCGCCGATGCTGGAGCTCGGGTGGCCGGACTCCCCGGCCAGGTACGGCCCGTCAGAGACTCAGATCTACTTCCAGAGGGACAAGTCCCACAACGTGAAAGACCTGATCAGGTCTCTGATCAACAAAGCCAAGAAGGTGAGGACACACACACACACACACACACACACACACACACACACTTTAATGACTCATTAAATGTTTTTAACATAATAAATAATGTAAAGATGTTTCACCTCTGTTCTCATTAATAAAGTTCTAATCTTTGTTAAATGAATGCAGAATATGTTGAAACATGTTCATGTCACTTCATGTTGAACCTGTTCACCGCCTGTGTCAACAACATGCACTCCTCCATGATGTCAACACTTTCAGTCTGCAGCAGAAGCTTCATCGTCGATGCATTTTAAGAGTTTTATTGTCTGAGACTCAGTCTGCAGTCTGCAAGACCAAGTCTGAGACTCAGTCTGCAGTCTGCAAGACCAAGTCTGAGACTCAGTCTGCAAGATTAAAGTCTGTGTTTACTGATCAGCTGCTTCATCGAGCTGAACAAACTTTGTGTTTGTTTCGTTCTCGTCGATGCATTTTAAGAGTTTTTTTATCTGATAATGAAGCAAAAACAAACAGGAAGTACCGACAGGTAGAAACAAAGCTGAAAGCAGCCAAAGATACAAAAGAAGCTAAAAGAAGCTAAAATGTGATTAAAAGCAGCTAAAATAGTGGCAGCATGAAATGAACAGTACTTTATCGACTACAATAAAAAAACATTTGGATCAGTTTTGTTCAGTTTGACCTCGCTGACATCAGTTAGCATTTTTATTATATTAGTTGTAAATGTTTACAGGAAACAGGAAACAGGAAGTGAGTTTGGGAGTAACCCATAAAGACTGTAAAATGGATAAATGAGGCGACAGAAACAGAAAGCTGAAAGGAGCTAAACAGGCTGAGTTTGTTGTTGACACATAAAAACAGATTAGCTTCGTCTTAAAGAGGTGTGTGTGTTTATAGTGCAGCAGAGTCCATACTTCACTGATCGCTCAGTGTTTTTATACATGCAGACGTGTAGCGGCGCCCTGGGAGCGGTTGGGGGTTCGGTGCCTCTCCACCCTCCACACTTTGGTCCGTGCTGGACTTGAACCCTCCACCCTCGGTTCCCCGCAGACTGAGCGACCTTTGTAGGTTTGAATTAAAACCAGGTCAGAAAAAGAGACGCAAAGATCATTAAACATTCAAATTAAATAAACTTTATTTCTTTAGGTCGCACACCTTTACCTGTAAATGGCTCAGGGGGCGTGGTCTTGTGGTTTCACCTTGTTTTCACCTGTGCACATGGTGAGCGAGGCGCTGACACAGGCTCTGATATTTGCTGTTGACCGCCTCGTTATGCAGAGTTACGTTTGTTCTTACTCTTAATGAACAGAAAACTTACTGGACGTGACTTTCAGCTGCTTTCATCTTTGTTTCTACCTGTCGGTACTTCCTGTTTTTGTTTCTACCTGTCGGTACTTCCTGTTTTTGTTTCTACCTGTCGGTACTTCCTGTTTGTTTTTGCTTCATTATCAGATAAAAACTCTTTGAAATGCATCGATGAGAACGAAACAAACAAAGTTTGTTCAGGTCGATCGAAGCAGCTGATCAGTAAACACAGACTTTCATCTTGCAGACTGAGTCTCAGACTTTCGTCTTGCAGACTGCAGACTGAGGCTCAGACTTTGTCTTGCAGACTGAGGCTTCATGGCCGTGGATGTTTTCTTGTGTTGACTCGTCTCCATCGTGGCGGCGTTGTTTTCTTGCTGTCAGTTGGGAGTCTTTGTTTTCCGTGGTTCCAGCTGAGCGCCTTCACGTCTCCCTCCAGTAGTTTCCACTCGGTTTGCTTACAAACAAATGCAGCAGGTCTGAGCCGGTCCGTCCTCACGTCATGTTTGATCAGCTCTTATCTTCGTCTGAGCGCTCGCTCTGTCACTCATTGAACAGCTGACCTCGCTTCACGGGGTCGGAAAGGTTCACTCTTTAAGTCAGGCATGACCACGGACAGACCGTCCGACCAGAGGACCCCGTCTGTGTCTTTGTAGTCAGTCTTTGTCTCTGCGGTTGCTTTGCATCTCTGTGTAGATGTTTTCTGTCTTGTGTCTCTGGTAGTTTGTGTCCATGTTGTTGTTTGTGTGTCTTTGTAGTCGTTTGTATCTCTGTGGTGGTTTTGTGTTTCTTGTTGTGTCTCTTTGTTGTTTTGTGTCTTTGTGGTAGTTTGGGTCTCTGCAGTGGTTTTTCTTGCCTTTGTTGTGTGAGATAGACAGACAGATGACTTCATTCATCCCTGAAGGGAAAGTAGGCCGTCACAGCAGTCCGGTTTATTTGAATACAATAAAAATACAATAGAATAAAGTGTTGTGTGTCTTTGTAGTTGTTTGTATCTTTACAGTGGTTTTGTGTCTCTGTGGGACTGTTTTCAGACTCTGTGGTTGTTTCAGTCTCTTTGTACTTTTTTGTATCTTTTCTTGGGTCTCTTGTTGTTTTGTGTTCTTGTGGTTGTTTACATTCACGTGTTAACAGTTTGTGTATCTTTGTGGTTGTTTTGTGTGTCTCTAATCATTTTGTGTCTTTGTTTTCTGTGTCTCTGTAGTTTATTGTAGTATGTTGTTGTTTTGTGTGTCTTCGCAGTCGTTTGTATCTCTGCAGCGGTCTTGCATCCGTCCTCTGCAGTCTAACTTTGATACTTTGATCATTGTCCCACACAAACAGAGTCTGACTGCGGTGGACGGTTCAGGAGTCCGTCCAGCATCCTGACGGCTGCTTTGTAATCTGTGAAAACAGCTGATTTAAAAATCTATCAGAGTTATTGACGAGTTATCAGTTAATGTTTAACCGTTCTCGACCGGTGACTTCAGATCAGTTTATTCTGTCTCATGATCGCTGAGCAGCCGATTCAGAGGAACAGTTGGCAGACGGTCCATCACACGTTAGATGAGTCAGCTCTGCACAGACACTTCCTCCTTCGTCTCTCTGAGCTCTGTCAGGTTTTATATGATCACAGAGACAGTCTTATAAAACTGAAGACAGTCAGACCTGTTCAGAAAGAAACACGTAGAAACACGTCAGATTAAAGATTTTTTCTCTCAACGCAGCACCGATGTTGATCTGCTTATTCCACATGAGTGCAGCTGATAAACTGTTGTCAGCTGTTAGCACAGTGGCTGACCTTTGACCTCCTTGTGGATGGTTGGTTAGCGGTGGTTAGCGGTGGTTAGCCCGGAGGCTGCAAACTGCTCGGTGTGTCACAAACGGCTGACGGTCTGTCAGGGCGGGGTTATTTTCGGTTCCTTCCTGCAGTCAGCAGCTGTCATATGTTTGTTTTGTGTGTTATTTTTTTGCACACGCATGATCATGTGCCTGAGGACATGAACATGTCTGACGTGTGTTCTGTTTACTTCCTCGTCTTCAGACACGGAGAGACTATTGGCGTTTAAAGTAGCCAACAGCAAGTGTGCGTTACACCCCACCGCTATGCATTGCAGCTAACGCTATGAGCTAGTAGTAGCCTACTGAGGTGGTTTTCTTGCCGGGTTTGGCTCCTGGCATCCCGGGCTGAGTCAGTTCAGTTAGCTACACGGCTGACCGAGCTAACCACAGTTAGCACTTCACTACTTATCAATGTTTACATCAAGTAATGGTAGCTAATGTTAGCAGTAAGCTAACTTCAAGGAAAAAACAAATGTGATAAAGCTAATGTTAGCTTAACATTCGAGCAAGCTAAGATAACCAATAGTTCACTACTCCAGCAAGTAGCCCGAGCCTTAGCAACGAGCTAGCAACGGAGAAACTTTCTAGTCCCGTCAGAGCGTATGGAGATCGTGGAGTTTCCCAAACTGAATAAATACACACATATAAACTCTAAACTGCTTTGCTAGTTCAGTCTTGTAGTGACTCAGATATCTGCTGACAAAGAGATTCTCCATGGACAGATTGGCCTCATAACTTCACATTTATTTTGAAGCTCGCGCCGTATCAGCGACTCACCTGCACAGCTGATGGAGGATGATCCAAACATTTCCAGTAACTCCACAGCGTTTAAAGTCCAAAAGTCAAAATGTGTTGAACAAAGATCGATGGACTCAAAATGGACAACATGTTTTTATCTAACGGAATATTCCTCTTCAGTCCACATTAGTCCACCTTTAGTCTGCAAAAACATTTTCTCTGAGCTCACTGAACTGTTTGAACACAAACGAGGTACACACCTGTGTTAACGAGGTACACACCTGTATTAACGAGGTGCACACCTGTGTTAACGAGGTACACACCTGTGTTAACGAGGTACACACCTGTATTAACGAGGTGCACACCTGTGTTAACGAGGTACACACCTGTATTAACGAGGTACACACCTGTATTAACGAGGTGCACACCTGTGTTAACGAGGTACACACCTGTATTAACGAGGTGCACAACTGTGTTAACGAGGTGCACACCTGTGTTAACGAGGTGCACACCTGTGTTAACGAGGTACAGATTTATTTAATTTTTTTTCATTTTAGAAACTTTCACGTTGAACATGAAATTACTTCTCCGCATTTAACCCATCCAGGCTGGCACCTGTTGGAACACACACATGCACATGCACAGGGTCACACAGTCAAATCGACAGATGCCAGATTCACTGGAGCGGTGGGCATCAATTCACAGCGCCCGGGGAGCAGATGTTGGGGGGTACGGTGCCTTGCTCAAGGGCACCTCGGCCGTGGCAATCTTTTTGAGCAGCGAGAGCGTTGCCTACATGTTGTGGTGCGTTCACTGTACTCGGCGCTCACGGCGAGGCGTTCACTTCCCAACAGAAACATTTGCCCCAGGACCCCAAAACAGGTTGATCGAGACACTGTGAGTGTTCTGAAGCTGTTATTATCTTTAAACGTTTGAGTCATAAATACTTCAGAGTTATAATTAACCCACATCGTTTAGACTTATGTCTTTACCTCGGGGGGTCTTACAGTCACAGACGCTCACTCTCATGAAATGTTCATGCTAACGTCTCTCTTGTCCGTCTCAGGTGATCGCGCTGGTGATGGACGTGTTCACGGACGTGGACCTGCTGTGTGATCTCATGGAGGCGTCCAACAAGCGCCGCGTCCCCGTCTACATCCTGCTGGACGAGAAAAACCTCAACTACTTCACAGAAATGTGCTCGGCGCTCGACATCCAGAACTCACACCTGAGTGTAAGTACTGAGCACAGGACAGGTAGAGTTCACCCTCAGAGACAGTAAAGATCTGTTTAATCCTGCATAACTTTAAGCCTTAATATAATCTGAACAGGTGAGTTGTATATAAATTCTCAGTACAGTTGTCATGAACGGGGAAATTAGCTATAGAGACCAAAACTGTTTTTTGTACCAGGCTGTAAACATGTTTATTTCTGCTGTGAAGTTGGACATTTGAACATGGGGACTTATGGAGACTGACTCACTTCTGGAGCCAGCCTCAAGTGGACGACAAGAGGAACTGCAGTTTTTAAGCACTTCACTTCACAGCCTCTGAATTTGCCGTTTGACTCCCATCAGCCTCAGCAGTTTGTGTTTTGTGCTAATTAGCAAATGTTAGCATGTAGCTCAAAGCACTGCTGTGGCCTCACAGAGCTGCTAGCATCGCTGTAGACTGGTTAGACTGTTAGCCTGTTAGCTAATGTAAAGTGAGTTATAACCCTATAAGGGTGTGTGTGTGTGTGTGTGTGTGTGTGTGTGTGTGTTGCATAACTTTGCAGCCTCAGCATTAAATCTGTCTTCACACTCGACGTCTAGAAATCTCACCGACGTGTCGGAGGACAGAGATCATGAAACATGTCCGTCTGTCCGGAGTCTCCACGGAAACTCATCTGTCACATGAAAGTTTCTGAGAGGAAACAAACAAACTAAACACAGAAAAAAAAGAAAAGTTCATTTCATGTTGAATAATTCTGAAACTTTTTATGCAAATTTAAATCACAAAACTCCGAGCTCGACTGTTTGCAGATTAAATGTTTGTGTTAGCGTCGCGTGTTCGACTTCAGGCTCATAAATCTGTAAATTAAACGAGTTTACGGTTTGAAGAAGAAACATTCAAAAGCTTCAAGTCTGAGCTCCTGAATGTTTCCGAATGTTTCCACCTGATGCGTCTTTGTTTGTTTGTTCAACTCTTACAAGTCTACATGAGCTCAGGTGTGTTTTTTTTGTGTGTTTACGTGTGTGTATTTGTGTTTCTAACAATAACGTGTGTGTGTGTGCGTGTGTGTGTGTGTGTGTGTGTGTGCAGAACATGCGTATTCGCAGCGTGTGTGGCGACACATACTGCACCAAGAGCGGGAAGAAGTTCACCGGTCAGGTCCTCGAGAAGTTCATGATCATCGACTGTGAGGAGGTCATCGCGGGGTCTTACAGGTTAGACACACACACACACACACACACACACACACACACACACAGTTGAGGTGCATTCTGGGACATGTAGTCAGCATGTGTGTGCCTCTGCTGCTTGTTTTCCTTTAAAGCTGGCTCAGTGAGTGTGTGGAGGATGATGGTGAACCTGACGTGAGCTGATGTGTAGGTGGACTCTCAGCGTCTGTCTCACACTTTGCATCCGTCCTGATAAGCAGCTCGGTTACAGGAAGGGAAAGAGGCCGAGCTCGGAGTTTGCAAATGTCTGCGTGATGATAAAGCTCTGTAACAAAGCTTGCGTTGTGTCAGCGAGGCGAGATTATTCAAACGGTCATGAGGAAGACGGGGTGATGACTGTAAATACAGCTGACAACCTGATGAGAGCGACTGAAAGACTGAAAGACGATTTAAAGACTACGTCCAGGTTTTAGACAGTCTGCGGGGACGACACGGAGACTACGTCCAGGTTTTAGACAGTCTGTGGGGACGTCACAGAGACTACGTCCAGGTTTTAGACAGTCTGCAGTGAAGCCTGTCTGTCTTCATCATGACAGAGTTAACTGTAACACTCTGTGTTCTGTTACTGTTCATCTGTAACACCATGAAGTGCAAGAACCAACAGCTCTGTGACTCGTTAAAATCCAAAAGCTTCACAGAACATCACACACACAATGCACACACACACTATGCACACACACAATGCACACACTCCGTAATACTCCGAGCTGTCTGAAGTCTTGATGTTCCAATAAAATCAAACGTGTTTAACATTATTTGGTCATGAAAATAGGGACGATTGATCACATGAACGGTGTCAACGACCAATAGGAGCGTTCTCTTCAGCACCAGGCGGTCGCACAGTATTAACCCTGAGTGAAGTCTCCGTTCTGTTGGACTGTCCCCCACAGACTGTCTAAAACCTGGACGTAGTCTCCGTGACGTCCCCGCAGACTGTCTAAAACCTGGACGTAGTCTCCGTGATGTCACCGCAGACTGTCTAAAACCTGGACGTAGTCTCCGTGACGTCCCCGCAGACTGTCTAAAACCTGGACGTAGTCTCTGTGACGTCATCGCAGACTGTCTAAAACCTGGACGTAGTCTCTGTGATGTCCCCGCAGACTGTCTAAAACCTGGACGTAGTCTCTGTGACGTCCCCGCAGACTGTCTAAAACCTGGACGTAGTCTCTGTGACGTCCCCGCAGTCTGTCTAAAACCTGGACGTAGTCTCTGTGACGTCCCCGCAGACTGTCTAAAACCTGGACGTAGTCTCTGTGAAGTCCCCGCAGACTGTCTAAAACCTGGACGTAGTCTCTGTGACGTCCCCGCAGACTGTCTAAAACCTGGACGTAGTCTCTGTGACGTCCCAGCGACTTCGTAAAATGACGGTCATGATAAGATAAAACGGCGTTCAGGAGTCTTCTCGGTTACAGACTGTTTGTTGACTCAGTCGTCTTCTGAAGCAGCTCGGGTGTTTGACAGGTTTTCTGGCCGGGCGTCGGTCCAACCAGCAGCCTGTTTTCACGATGACATTTTAATATTCGAGCGTTCATGAATCATTCTTTGTTTAATTTGTTGTCTTTCTCTCTCGTCTTCCTTTCTCATTAATTTACCTCCTGAACATTGATCAGTGTCTCAGATTGGACGCTGCACTCGAGTGTTTCCCGTGTGCGTTCAGGTGCGTGGTGGCGGGTACAGTCGGGTACAGCTATGTAGGTCGACAGGCATCAGGCCGTACTGCTGACTGAGGAATGAAGGGCGAGGTCCAGTCAGCTGCCAAACACCTCCGTCAAGACAAATATAATCTTATCACCTGAGCACACCTGTCCCGCCCTCTGACTCTGTCCTTACTCTCATATTAAAACCATGAAAAGCCGGTTTGACGCCCGGGGAGTGCCGAACGTTCAGCACTGATTACTTTATCTGAGGTTAATGATAAACGCTGACTCACTGATACTCTGATTATTTTTATCTATTAATCCAGAAGAAACATGAATTAATATTTTACAGAAATTATACTTTCCGTGCATTCATGAGCTTTACGGTAACGAGTAATTAACCTTTATGACACGCTGTAACGTGGACGTATAGAAAGAGTTTGAACTGTGGGCACCTGCAAGTCAAGGTGAACAGTAATAATAAACTTTATTTATGAAAACAGGCAGACACACTGTGATTTAATGTAACCTCAACAATGAAATAAAGACAAATACAGACATAAAACCATTTAATGATTTAATTATCAGACCAGCGCTGATAAAAAAGCTTCATGTTTCAGGATTTGTTGTGACTTCACAGTAAAATGTCAAAAACAAACTTAAAGTCAAAGTTTCATTGGGACTGTGGACAGAGTTTAAGATACGATCGACTTTAAGTTTATAAGAAATGACTCATAAATCATCAACATATGAAGTCATGCTGAAGTCTGACAGCTGAATGAAGGACCCTACATGGTCGGAGTATCAGTCTGTTGCTGACGGAGATGTTTAACTCCACCGGGATCCGAGGTCTGTCAGTCTGCACAAAGCAGCTCGAGCTGACAGGAAGTACGAGACAGAAACGGCATTTACAAAATAAAACACGTCGTGCAAACTTTAGATCGTAAAAACTATTAAACTATGTTACATATTTACATATTAGAAGCACATAAACCATAAAATGACCAAATCTCAGCAAGTTAACAAAGTCTGGAGGGATAAACACTTCTGAGACGGTCCTGATGGTTTGAGGTCGTGTAGAGGTCGAACCAAAACATCGTCATGGACACGCGAGATGACGACGTGCCCGGTGGGGGTAGTAACTAAAGCGGTCAGGTAAATGTAATGAAGTAAAAAAGTATGAAACATTTAATGTTGATCCATCCAAACAAAGTAGTGAAGGGTCACGAGGTCACAAAATGAACAGGGTTCATCCTCTGAGGAGCAGGAGTGTGCACCAAATAATATAAATATAACAAATATTGAGATATTTTAAGGGGCTTAGGACGAATAATTATATTATAACAGCAATAATTAAGTCATTTATTAATGTGATTATTAATTCTAATTCTTCAGGTAAACGAGGTGAGATGAGTTCATCTTGGAAAATATGAGGCGGTGTAATTATGTAAGACTCGTGTGGTAAAGTAATAATGAATCAAAGGTCTTCTTTGTGTTTTAAACTTTATGGTTTACGGTTTATGCAGCGAAGGCGTGTTGGCATCACTTCCTCGTACCGTGTCGAACATACCGGAGGATCGAGCGATGAATCACAGAACGAGGCCGTCCGGCAGGTTTGACTCTCCGTCAGCACGCCTTCAGGACACAACGCTTTATTTCTGACTGCCATCATACAGCAGCCTGCCGAGTCTGTACAGTAATCAGTGAATCAGTCGCTCATCAATCAGAGACAATGACACGAAGAATACCTGAAAATATTCAGAAATCACCTTTTTAATTCTGACGTGATGAATGTTTGTTTTAATTAAACCGCTTGAAGTTGTCACTCTGCAGATCACAGATCAGATTAACTTTTAATCATCTTCAAAGACTGAAACGTGCAAAGTTTATTTTATCTGAAGTCTTTTTATCTGCTGTCGTGTTGAAATGTCTCTTTGAGGGAGCCGTCAGATTCCTTTAAATGGAGACCTGCATGACATCCACCAAAACCTGGACGTAGTCTCCGTGACGTCCCCACAGACTGTCTAAAACCTGGACGTAGTCTCCGTGACGTCCCCGCAGACTGTCTAAAACCTGGACGTAGTCTCCGTGACGTCCCCGCAGACTGTCTAAAACCTGGACGTAGTCTCCGTGACGTCCCCGCAGACTGTCTAAAACCTGGACGTAGTCTCCGTGACGTCCCCGCAGACTGTCTAAAACCTGGACGTAGTCTCCGTGACGTCCCCGCAGACTGTCTAAAACCTGGACGTAGTCTCCGTGACGTCCCCGCAGACTGTCTAAAACCTGGACGTAGTCTCCGTGACGTCCCCGCAGACTGTTTAAAACCTGGGCGTAGTCTCTGTGACGTCCCCGCAGACTGTCTAAAACCTGGACGTAGTCTCCGTGACGTCCCCGCAGACTGTTTAAAACCTGGGCGTAGTCTCTGTGACGTCCCCGCAGACTGTCTAAAACCTGGACGTAGTCTCCGTGACGTCCCCGCAGACTGTTTAAAACCTGGGCGTAGTCTCCGTGACGTCCCCGCAGACTGTCTAAAACCTGGACGTAGTCTCCGTGACGTCCCCGCAGACTGTTTAAAACCTGGGCGTAGTCTCTGTGATGTCCCCGCAGACTGTCTAAAACCTGGACTTTCTGGATCATGTTTGTCACACTGGTTGTGTTAATGTTGTATTAATGTTGTATCTTCGTTGACTCTAACCTGGAGCTCAGTCATTTGTGAGTCTGTTCTTTTTTCTGCGGCTCGTCGTCGCGGTGATTCACCACCGTGACTCATCGTGAACAGGAAGTTGTTGAGGCTCATTTTATCAGCTGGTGGTAGAGAGATAATCTACATGAAGACAGCCGCCATGTTCAAAGGTCAAAGTTCAATCCGATAGAATCTGACTCATCGACCCACGTTACAAATAAATAAACCAAAAAACAAACAATCTTCTTTGTTTATGTTGGTCATCAATATTAAAGACTGTTTCATAACCAGTTAAAGAAAACTACTTATATTATGTTTAAAGGTGCTGTATGTAATATTTTGAGGCATTTCATGGATTGTTTGTTTTAATCACTTTTTATACAATAAAGGTAAAGCATAATAAAATATACAGACAGCCAGAAGTAAAGGTCTAGATACACAGACAGCTGCTAAATAAATAAAAGTGAAAATAACGGATCAAAATATAAACAGACAAATTTATGAATATAGTTCAAATAAAAGTCAGATTAAAAAGTCTTTGTTGGTTGTAACGTAGCTTAAAAAATTTGCCTTTCCACGTCTTCCTCGGTTGTCCGTAACAGCCTGTGGACTGATTTCTACGTAAAAAGACTCAGGACGATTTTCCATTAAAATCCAAAGACGGTTCCTGAGCGCCGCCTTCTCGTCAGCAGTGAGCAACACGAGCTAACATTGGCTTAGAAATTGCCTGCTAATGTCAAACGACCGGCACCCAAAGAGTCATAATGACTTCAGCAGCTAACGAGATCTTGATATTAACTTGTATGAAGACAAACTGTTGATCTAAGCCAGGGATGTCCAAAGTACGGCCCGGGGGGCCAGTCACGGCCCACGGTCAGATGTCATGCGGCCCTCAGCTTCATGTTTATAACATATTATTTATGGCCTGCTGTCAGACACTGTATGACTGTTCGTGTTTTATTGTTGACATGATGAAGCATCTGAACTGCTGCTGTTATATATCTGTAGCTGTGACACTAAATGTGACTTTGTTACAGAGCAGAGACAGAGTGAAACGTGTTCAGCTGAAATGTTAACAGACTTTGCATTACTCATAATAAGTCATGTTTGAAATGAACATGAGGTTCAGATTTGTATCAGCTTCATTCAGGTTAACGTGTATTACAGAAGTCAATATTTTTGTACGATATTACAAAACAGACCATGACAGGAGAACATTCATATATTTAACACTCAGACGTTTGTTTCATCCTCTCTCCTCTTTCCTTCCTTCCTTCCTTCCTTCCCGTCTCCTCTCTAGTTTCACCTGGCTGTCGGCTCAGGTGCACAGCAACATGGTGATGCATTTCTCAGGTCGCATCACCGACAGCTTCGACCGGGAGTTTCGCTGCATGTACGCTGACTCGCAGATCATCGACTGCTTCTTCAACCAGGAGGAGGAAGGGATGCCGTACTACCCGTCATACCAAGCCCTGATGGGCCCGGGCATGGGCATGGGGCTCGGCCCGGTCATGGGTCTGGATTTACTGTCCGACAGGTACGAAGCTGGAGAGTCCAAGACGTTTGTTTAATGGTGAATCTCCGTTTGCCAGGCTGACGTCTACGGTTTGGTTTGTTCGTCTATGAACACATAGACCGCTCTGACTACCACTGCACTGAGCCGTGGTCAGTCCGTCACTCTGATCTTCGTTACCTCCCACGTCACTGCTGCATTTTTAAAATTTGCTAACAGAGATGGAGCTAACAGACTCCATGCTTCCTCTTTTAGTTGGTCCTTGTACAGTCTAAATTACAGACAGTATCATCAGTTTATGTCTGAATTAATCCATTATTTTATCTTTCCTTCCTCTCGTCCAGCAGGCAGAGGGACAGGGTGTGCTCTGAGAACTCCAGCAGCCAATCAAGTAACAGCGTTTCCAGCGTGAAGGCGGCGCCCGGGATGTCCTCGAACACGGTCTACAAGGTGACTCAAGCTCACGACAAGAAGGAGCCCAACAACAACTCTCACCTCAGCCCTGAGAGAAGAGGTGGAGGCCAGACACCGACGCCTCAGACTCACGTCATGCCGGGACCACGAGTCACTGCTAACGGAGCAACCAATCACAGCCCGGCTATGGAGCGGCCACCGCCGCCTTACGGTCAGGCAATGGGCATCGAGTGGAGCAAGCCCAGCCCGGTGGACATCATGCGGGCAAACATAGGTGGCACCTCCTCCAAGTTCCAGGCGTTGGGGTTGTACGACCACAAACCGAGCATGTTCCACAGCTCCGGGCTCGTCCCCGGCACCCCGAACTCAAACCTGAGCCCCAAGACCCAAACGCCCTCCCCGGTCACTGACAGCAAACTCACCCCCAAGCAGAGGACTACCTCCAACCAATTCCTGAACAAATTCACGGACCTCTTCCTGCCCCCTTCCAGCAAAGACAAAGACACCTACAACTTCCGGAGGTCACCGTCCCCTCACGGCACCTCGCCCTGGGGTGGACCGGACCTCTCTCAAACGGAGCCGGAGAGCCAGCAGAGCCCTCCGCCACCGCCGTCTCCGGCCGCGGTGATGAGCCGGCAGGACCAGAAACGAATGACGCTGGGCCACAGCAAGCTGGACCTTGTGAACCAGTACAACAAGATGAAGTCCAAGCAGGTGTACAGCCGCTTCGAGCTCAAGTCCACGAATTAAGCCAAGTACATCGGACCAGATTCACGTTGAACCTTTCCTTTCGAACTCTTCGTCCTTTCCGTGTCTCTTCTTTATTTTTATAACGTAATCGGTCCTTCGTCTTCTTCCACAGTGCAGCGATGCCCGGCACGAATCAAGCCATTACAGCCGCGTTGGCTCCGAGTTTTCCTCCATGATTCTTGAAACCGTATGTCCTCATTCGGTGTGACTCTTTGTGGGGTCGAAGTTTACGAAACACACACAAAAATATGAACGCAACTCTTGCTCCCATTTTTCACGAGTTCAAGTCGCACTTCAACATGACGTTGATCACGTGAACTGTTCTGAAGCACGAGAACAGATTTAAAATTTTTATACTTCAAGACAATCAGCGTGACATCAACGCTTTTTTAACAATAAAGTCTAACGTGAATTTTTAATTCTCCTTTTTAATTAAAGGAAACATTATCTATCTATCTGCTGTAGCTGTCGTGCCTAATTTTCTATTTTTGACGAGAGTGTTTTTGGACGTATTTGTGCAAAGGAAATGTGACATGGTGACAAGAGCACGTCATATTTTATTTTATTAACAAACGATCGCTGTTTCGCAGGAACACGGTTCAGATCGCGGACGTGTTAAAGGTCCAGTGTGAAGGATTTAACGGTGAGGCTGCAGATTGCAGCCACTGCTCACCACAGGCGGGAAATAAATACTTCTTATAACTGCTAAAATTATTTTTAGTAATTATAATTGAGTAATATCTGTACTTTATGCTCCTTACATTTTTAAAACAGGCTCGTTAATTTAATTTTCACAACATCAGGATCGGCGCACGCACAAAAATGACCAAAAACTGCATAAAAAAACAAGAGCTAGCCTCTACCCTGTTTGTCACAGAAACTGTAATTTCCTACTTTTACTTGAAGCAGTACTCTTTTTATACACAAATACTTGTACTTCTACTTGAGTACACATTGCATGTACTTTTGCTACTCGCCTTCCAAAACACCTAGGAGAAACTATGGTGGCCATGAAACTCACGAAAAGTCCCTATCTGGAGCCAGAGTTCGGTTTGTCCGTTCTGGGCTGCTGTAGAAACACGGTGGACTCCATGGAGGAGGGCTCAACGAAAAACAACAATTCTTATATTCAGGTGATTATACACTGATGAAAACACACTCATGCATATTATATTTAATATCTGGTGATCCTCGTAATTTTTTCACTCTGGACCTTTAAGAAAGCTAACTAAGTAAGCTAACGTTAAGCAAACTTTTAACTTAAGTGAGACTTTTATGTCAAAATCAGCTTTGATTTTCTGATTTTTTTTTGTGATTAGATATTAGATTCGTTTTTAATAACACAGAGTGTTAAGAATCTGTTCATGTGTTTGATGTAACGCAGCCCTGACTGTAAAGTAAACACTCCTGTATCATAGTGTACATAAACATGTGCCTTGATCATCTTGCCTTTAAAGGTTTACAATCACACGTCTGACAAACACGAGATCTCCAGTGACTTCGATTAAGTCTTCATTTAGGTACACACACACACGCCTGTTTGAAGCCGCTAACGAAGCTCGATGTAAATAAAGGTGGAGGCGGTCGGCGTCGATATTCCTGGTGCTGTCTCGTCACGATTCTGGGATGAAATGGGTTTAAATGTAGAAATGAATGTTTAAATTGTACAGTGTGTCACACACAGAGGAGTGTTTCCTCAGCTTCACTTTTTTTTGTCAAAGATGTAAATTTGTATATAGACTGTTCATTCAAAGAAATTAGACGTAAGTAAATAATTGTGTTATTTACGTCGTTTTTTGTGATGAATTGTGCTGATGTACAGTCGTTTCTCATCACAGCACTTGCAGGGCTAAAGAAGTGATTTTTGCTGTTGTCATCTAAGCAATAACGATCGACGGTGATCAATAATTTTGATATGAGTTTTGTGTGTTTTTGTTTACTTCTCATTTCAGTTTATTGTTTTGTTTTTGTTTGTTTGGACGACGAGCAGGAATCGATTCGTGTCTGACTCGTGTGTATTATGTTGTATATAATAAATGAACAGACGGTCAGGAATTTGGGTTATTGTTAACTGATTTGTTATTGTATTTTTACAAGATGTTATTAACTGTGAACTTTCTGTCTAAGTTGGTCTTAATTTGTAAGATGATGAAACATTTTAGGATTTAATAAAACAAAAAGTCGAAGTTGAAAACTTTCACGTGTAGAAGTTATTTTTTTCTTTTTACAAACTACGCAACACTGTCGTGTTTCATGAAGACAAAACTTATTTAGTTTTACAAGCGCACAGAAAAAAGTCTAAAACCTGAACGTAGTCTCCGTGACGTCCCCGCAGACTGTCTAAAACCTGGACGTAGTCTCCGTGACGTCCCTGCAGACTGTCTAAAACCTGGACGTAGTCTCCGTGACGTCCCCGCAGACTGTCTAAAACCTGGACGTAGTCTCTGTGACGTCCCCGCAGACTGTCTAAAACCTGGACGTAGTCTCCGTGACGTCCCTGCAGACTGTCTAAAACCTGGACGTAGTCTCCGTGACGTCCCCGCAGACTGTCTAAAACCTGGACGTAGTCTCCGTGACGTCCCCGCAGACTGTCTAAAACCTGGACATAGTCTCCGTGACGTCCCCGCAGACTGTCTAAAACCTGGACGTAGTCTCTGTGATGTCCCGCAGACTGTCTAAAACCTGGACGTAGTCTCCGTGACGTCCCCGCAGACTGTCTAAAACCTGGACGTAGTCTCCGTGACGTCCCCGCAGACTGTCTAAAACCTGGACGTAGTCTCTCTGACGTCCCCACAGACTGTCTAAAACCTGGACGTAGTCTCTCTGACGTCCCCACAGACTGTCTAAAACCTGGACGTAGTCTCCGTGACGTCCCCGCAGACTGTCTAAAACCTGGACGTAGTCTCTGTGATGTCCCCGCAGACTGTCTAAAACCTGGACGTAGTCTCCGTGACGTCCCCGCAGACTGTCTAAAACCTGGACGTAGTCTCTCTGACGTCCCCACAGACTGTCTAAAACCTGGACGTAGTCTCTCTGACGTCCCCACAGACTGTCTAAAACCTGGACGTAGTCTCCGTGACGTCCCCGCAGACTGTCTAAAACCTGGACGTAGTCTCTGTGATGTCCCCGCAGACTGTCTAAAACCTGGACGTAGTCTCCGTGACGTCCCCGCAGACTGTCTAAAACCTGGACGTAGTCTCCGTGACGTCCCCGCAGACTGTCTAAAACCTGGACGTAGCCTCCGTGACGTCCCCCACAGCTTGAGGTTCAGACGTAGACCTGTAGAAGTCTTATCTTACTTAATATGAATGAGTGATGCCAGCACCATGTTGTGGTTTCCTGTAGGTCAGTGAAGTGAGGATGTTTGTTGGCCCGGTTTGGACCCGCGTGTCCGTATGTGCACTTTAGCATCACCATTCAACTCTGAGCTGCTGTACAGTACGTTTTCCTGTCAGGAAGTCCAGGCCGGGAGCTCGGTCACGGCCACGACATGAACAATGTGACAGGAGAAAGACTCCAGGGACAGAAATGTGAACAATGGAGCGTCCAGGAGGCTAAACATTCATCCACAGAAAGCACCATCCTTTACATCTGCACCTTAAGCCGAGAAGCTAAACGTGAATACCTGGTTACTGGTTTGCCAGACACGCATGTTGTTTAACGTGAAGCCTTAGTTACCGGATGCCTGGTTGTTTTTGTTGGGTAGTCATGGTTACAGGTTTACAGGTTGTCTATAGGCTGCATTCCTCTTCACAGCCCAGACTTTGTTTTGTCAAACCTGGGTGTGACGGTGGATTTAACTTGACTCATACATCTGCTCCTGAACTGTGCAGCCTTAAATAGATACTGTAGGTCCAACCAGCGACACTGTCGAGGGATTGATTGTTGTTTACGGAGCCTTGTGGTGAGTTTCAGCTCATTGTTAATCAGCCCGGACCAAATCTCACTCTGAGGACTCTCCGTGTTGTTTTGAAGTCATTTGGCAAGACATGACATGTCCACGCAGATGTTTTGCTAACAGTAACGTTAGCAAACAAGCCAGCTGCAACCCAGCAATGCTGCATGTATCCAGCCAGATCAGCCAGATCAGCCTCGAGAGTCTGGACGTCATCCACCCAAGACAATGTTAGCTACATTAGCTAGATAGCAATACATCTACATTAGCGAGCTTGCGTTACTACTTAAAACCACAAATAAATTTCAAATGCTTTGTAGCAACGTTAGCTTCGACTTTGGACTCTGCTGGAGTGGCTGCCGGTCGTTTATTGAGTGTTCCTGCGAGGCCACTATTCACTATTCTCCATACTTATTATTCTGGCGTATCCCAGGAATTTTGGCGTGCTACTCCTCCTGCAGTTTTGGTCGCACATACACAAAAAAGGTATCAAAACGACCGGCTCGGCCGGGAATGGTGTGCTCTGACTTTTCTAAGACTTTCACCAAACGGTTTTGCCAAAAATCACCAAAAACCACGGCAAAATTTACAATGGGTGTGTATTGGTAGAATGTTCCAGAGCTAGAGTGGGTGACATCATCGCTAGAGTGGAGAGGGAGAGAAACATTTGTCAAAAAATACATTTGCAAACGGCTCTCGTGGCCACAAATGTTACTCTACAGAAATAATTTATACAGACACACTCTCCATTTATTTAGATTTTCTAGTTAACATTAGAAGACTGCATTTCTAAGCTAACATTAGCTAGTGTTTCTCACCGTCGACACTGTAGGTACGCAGAGAGAGAACATAAACGTCACATCCTGTGGATTTTAAGTAGAAATCAGTCCACAGGCTGTTAAAGACAACAGAGAAAGTCACAGAAGCGTCTCCGTAACATAACATTTTTAAAACTACGTTACGACCTGTTCACCCATTAGCAACAAAAAGTGATGAAAACATAAAATGAATACTCAGATTGTTGCACGTGGCACCTAAAACTGTCGTGTAAACACAAATTGCAAACCCATTTATATAATAATTAAAACAATTCAACGTATTTGGACTTTACTGCAGCTGACAGACGTGAGTTCACCGAAATGTTCAAGGTCCAAACTGAAAACCTAAACGTCTGTGGTTCAGTGCACAGGTAATGTGGATCACAGGCTTTGTATGTTGCTTAATTGTTTACAGTACAAGATCGTCTTAACGTAATCTGTGTCATTGTCAGGAATATTAATAACTAAACATTATTTTCAGCCTTTTATAAACTGATGGCCTATTCAAATCTCTCTCTGTTTGTGTGTCGGTGGTTTGTAGGGCAGATGAGGTAACACAAGCTTCCCTGGTCATGTTTCAGACTCGACCACTGCTGCTGTGATCGGCCTGAGACGGGTACTCCACACAGTCAACCCAGCTTAGCCCTGAGGCTGTTTGTAGCCTGGACGCAAAAGATTACTCAAGTAATCCATTACTAATTATGAATTACTTTTCTACCACAGTAATGAGAGTTTACTTACTACTCAATGAGTAAACACATCATATTAATGCTGTCCATTACCGCCATGAAAATGTGTCTCAAAGACACTTTAAGATGCAGTTAAACACACATTTATTACATGGCCACTTTATTAGGTACGTTAGCTGCTGTTAGCTAATGTTAGCTCAGTTTGTTAGCCAGGGGAATGTTGTACCACAGGCATTTTTAGGACTACCAGGGAGAAGAAGAGGTTTACAGGTCCACTGTTGTGCCAGAACCGGAGCTGGACAATACATACATCAGTATCATGGATCATGTTAGGGGCTCAGTTGGTAAGCTATAAATAACATATTCACTAATAGTGTTTTGGGAGTCTGCATGAATAAGCTAACGTTATCCACCCAAGACAGGATTTTGATAGGTTAGCTAACAAGCAATTTGTCTGTGTTGGCAAGCAAGCTAATGTTAGCCAGTTGAAACCACAATATGACAATGTGTTTCACACGCGTTGCAGTGATGTTAGCTTTGACTGTGGAGTCTGCAGACTAAGTGGACACCTGCAGCATTTCCTCCACCGTGTAACCTGACACAGGTCTATACATTACTTCCTGTGTTTGTCACTGCTCGCCCAGTCTGAAGTTGATCTTATCCGGTTTGGCAGGACTCGAGGCATCGTCACCTTTAGGCCATAACCAGACAAGACTGACATGGGAAAGTTACAAACCAGGTGTTTCTGTGAGCTCCAGTTTAAATGTCACGTGATGTAAACTCAAAATAATGAGCAGAAGTTTTAGAGATTAATCGTCATACTCCTCTCCACCAGCTTTCTGAAACATTTCTGGAGCTGTAAATGATGATGACAGTTGGCGTCTTCGTCCGTCCATTGTGGCATCATGGACGCAGTCCTCTTAATGTCAGTACGGATGATGTAATTCCTGAAAATCAAACACAGCGTCCTGCTCGAGGCAGCATTTCCTCCAGCAGGACACTGATTGTTGGACATGTTGTTGTTATCTTCAGGACGCAGCGTTCTTCCTGTACAATCAGACCTCGAGTGTGTTTGCATACACACAGTGTCAGTGAGCTTTCTTTCTTTAGACAAGTGTGTTCTTAGTTTGTGTGTGTGTGTGTGTGTGTGTGTGTGTGTGTGTGTGTGCACAGCAGGAAGTCTGGTGTATTGTCCTCTCAGCATTCTGGGACAGGTTTAAACTTTCTAATCTGGATTTAGCTGCAGACGCTCGCAGTGTGTCTGCCAGCTGATCACAGCTTCTTCTTACAGCAGAACATTCAGACAACGCAACAACAACGTTTGGTCACTCAACTGGTGCAACGCAGTTGTTTAATCATTTAACCTGTCATTAAAGCATCATTGTGTAACTTTCCTCTCATTAAAAAATAAACATTTAATCAACTCTCTGTGATTTACAGAGTTTCCTGATGGACAGTGAAGTAAACTGCTGCTGACTGTTTTTTTTAACTGTTAAACTATATATTTTTTTATATTTTCTGATTCTGTGTCTGTCTTTGTGAAGCACTTTGTGCTTTAAATGCTGTATAAATGAAATAAACGTGTCATGACAAACTGTCACGTGTATCGCAGCCACAAATGTTTTTTCAGATAAATTCAGCGTCCTGCAGAAACCAGCAGCTAAAAGTCTTTAAAGTCTTTAATTTATTTTAGATTTGAAACTCATTTTTAATCTTTAAAACTCGTTCTCTTCTTGTTTTTAGTCTCTGCGTGCCTTCTTCAAACTATGCGTGCCAACTTCACAACAGTCTTTACTCAGAGGGAATTCCTTCATACAGAGGGCTTAACGTTGGTATGTCGCCTGAGGCAGACGAGTTTCAATCAGTCAAACAAAACTCTCCAACTGTCTGTGTTTCCTCACTAAACTTGACTTTGACCCTCAATCACAGGCAGCCAGCTAACTTAGCTTAGCATAAGAACAGGCTGGCTCTACCCAATCTGTCTCCCACCACTTCTAAACCTCATCATCATACTCCAGATCCTAACACTAACCACAGCCGGTAAGAAGTCGGGCACATACACCTCGAAATTGTTGAATTGTGATTTCAATACTTTGTTTTTTCTACTGAGGTATTTAATGTTAATTAATGAGTTTTAGAGGTGTTGGTAGGCAATTTTTTTTCCATCGGACAGAACCAGGCTAGATTTTTTCCCACTTCCAGTCATTATACTAAGCTGAAGCTACTTTAGGCCTCATGGTGGATCTTTAAGGCTCAATGTGTGATCCAAATACACAATATGACCAAAACACGATGGTCTACTTCTGCGTCTTTTGGGTCTGGGTCCTGGTTTGGTCTCAACCTTTTAATTTCAATCAAGAGAAATACATCATACATGATATTTAAGACAAGTGTTGTCCCTTTCCTGTTTAAAGGAAGCTCCATGCAGTAAAAGGTTTTCCCAGTTTGCTGTGGAAGAACTTGTGGTAATCCCTGCAGCAGGTTCAACATCTGGTGCAACAACTGAAACCAGAAGAACGGAGGCAGAGTGTATAAAGTCAGTCTCTACACTGATGATCCTCCGCTGTGTCCTGATCAGTTTCAGGTGTTTGTCCATCTGGTGTAGGGTGTTAAATGTGGCTGTGCATTTTGTTTTCATTGAACAGTAGTGAAAATCTTTGGGTTCTCTGTCTCAATCATAGAAAACAGCCTTATAACTGATGACATTTGCCTTTTAAGCCCAAATAAAACTCATCTCACAAAACCTACTCACTCCAAAAGGCCTGAAACTCAGGTTGTCTTGTGGTTTTTGACAACAGAGCTCAGTGTCAAAGCTCCACTGGGCGCGTTCAACTTGGCAGACTGTGGTTTACCTTTTGTTGCACAGGAATGTATTGGAGCTTATTGCAAAAGGATCAAAGCCGAGCAGCATCTGTTTGAGGCTTTGGTAGCACGACAGGTTCAAAACAAACAGAGAGCATCAATGATGTGGGCGAAGCACCGACTGAGAGAGAAAATCAATGAAGTATGTCTAAAAATTGTACTGAAACAAAAGTAATCCATCATGAACCTGTCATGAACTGTTTTTCTTTGCTTCATAGACGTCATGGTGGGAAAACATCACACATACATCTTTCTTGTCTTTAAATTGTTGATTTGTGCTTCCCAAACGCTGTCGAATGCCCCCTAAAGTCGACACAGGAAGTGCCACAAACCGCAGTTCCTCAAACGTCCACTTGAGGCTGGTTCCAGAAGTGAGTCAGTCTCCGTAAGTCCCCATGTTAAAATGTCCAACTTCACAGCAGAAGTAAACATGTTTACAGCCTGGTACAAAAAACTGTTTTGGTCTCTATAGCTAATTTCCCCGTTCCAGGTTTTAGACTTCAGACTTAGTCTGTGGGGACGTCACAGAGACTACGTCCAGGTTTTAGACAGTCTGTGGGGACGTCATAGAGACTACATCCAGGTTTTAGACAGTCTGCGGGGACGTCATAGAGACTACGTCCAGGTTTTAGACAGTCTGTGGGGACGTCATAGAGACTACGTCCAGGTTTTAGACAGTCTGCGGGGACGTCACGGAGACTACGTCCAGGTTTTAGACAGTCTGCAGGGAACATAATAAATGTATGAAAATAAACACTGTTGCCCTTTTGTGTATTAGGTCAGATTTAGACAGGCCGATGTATTTCTGTTATTTTTGTGAATGTAAACTGATTCCCAGATTTTGGACTCTTGTTTCAAAGGTCGTCAGCGAGATATTTAAAATAAAACTGGTGTTTTCCTCCAAGGCCTTCCCTCTGGACACTGATGCATCTCCCTGCATCACATTAAAAGTTTCTTAAAAGTGAACTCGTATCTGGAGATCTTTAATGTCCTTCCATGATGGAAGGCTACGAGCTGTTGTGAGGGTCATGGATAAACTATTCCTGAAGGTTTGCAGACTCTGCTATTGGAGGACGCTGAGCGCGATTGTCTGCATGCAGTTTGTGTTTGTTGGTGTCACATGACTCATGACATGTCACAACATTTAATTCTTCAGAGCTCGACCTCGAGTCTGTTTCTTCTTCTTCACTTTGTCTGAGTTTGACAGTCGGTGACTCACTGAAGCTTCAACTCGTGAAGGCAGCATGAAACTTCATTGAATCCTTGAAAACTAACCTGGTCAACAAACAGTTAACTGGCCTTGGTCTCTTCCTCACAGTCACATGACTTCATGCTGGAAATCTGTGAGTGAGAACACGCTGCCCTCTAGTGACAGAAACAAGACTGCACATGTAAAACACTGCTGCAGCCTCTTTGTTACAGGAGGAAGTGAGACAAAGCTCCACCCCTCACCTGACTCACCGAGACAAACCAGGAAACAGTTAGTTTTTCTCCTTCAGTGAAGAGACACGGACTGAAAAACAGACGATCAGATTCACCTTCAGACCAAACTAACAACTTCCTCTGAGTGAGTTCGGCTACAGGAGAGAAAAGTGGGAAACTACAACACTGCTGCTTCAAGCTGCTGACGCTCCACACACTGAATGTGAGTTTGACTAAAAACTGAACTCAAAGTAAATCTCAGTGAAGTTCGTAGAGGAGGGAGGGGAGCCATGACTGACTGTACTTTCTGTCTGTTGTGTTTTCAGCTTCACTCAGAGACTAAATGGCTTCCAGATCAGAGGAGGATCTCTGCTGTCCGGTCTGTCAGGAGGTCTTTAGAGATCCTGTTGTTCTGCCATGTAGCCACAGCTTCTGTTAAGACTGCCTGAAGAGCTGGTGGAGACAGAAACCAACACGAGAGTGTCCAGTTTGTAAGACAATGTCTTCAACGGCAAAGCCACCTTGTAACCTGGTGTTGAAGAACCTTTGTGAGGCCTTCTTGATGGAGAGAGATCAGAGATCTTCAGAGGCTCTCTGCAGTCTGCACTCTGAGAAACTCAAACTCTTCTGTCTGGACCATCAACAGCCGGTGTGTCTCATCTGCAGAGATTCAGAAAAACACACCGACCACAGATTCATACCCATCGATGAAGCTGCACAAGAACACAAGAAGAACCTTCAGGAAACTCTGGAGTCCTTAAAGGAGAAGTTAAAGGTTTTTGAAGAAGTTAAAGTGAAGTTTGATCAAACAGCAGAACACATGAAGGTCCAGGCCCGACGCACAGAGAGGCGGATTAAGGATCAGTTTAAGAAGCTTCACCAGTTTCTAGAAGAGGAAGAGGAGGCCAGGATGGCTGCACTGAGGGAGGAAGAGGAGCAGAAGAGTCAGATGATGAAGGAGAAGATGGAGGCTCTGAGCAGAGAGATAGCAGCTCTTTCAGACACCGTCAGAGCCACAGAGGACGAGCTGAGAGCTGAAGACGTCTCATTCCTGCACAACTACAAGGCTGCAGTGCAAAGAGTCCAGCAGCGCCCCCTGCTGGATGATCCACAGCTGCCCTCAGGAGCTCTGATAGACGAGGCCAAACACCTGGGCAACCTGACCTTCAACATCTGGAACAACATGAAGGACATGGTCTCCTACACTCCTGTGATTCTGGATCCAAACACTGCTGATCCAGAACTGATCCTGTCTGAAGATCTGACCAGTGTGAGACGAGGAGAGAAACAGCAGCTTCCTGCTGTTCTGGGCTCTGAAGGATTTAACTCAGGGACTCACAGCTGGGATGTCGAGGTTGGAGACAGTACAGGCTGGACTATGGGTGTGTTAGCAGAGTCTGTCCAGAGGAAAGGACGCATACAGTCTGGATTATGGGTAATGTTTTTCTCTAAAGGTAAATACTCAGTACAATCACCAACAGATCCATCCACTGCTCTCCAAGTCCAGAAGAAGCTCCAGAGGATCAGAGTGAATCTGGACATGAACAGAGGAAAACTGTCGTTCTCTGATCCTGATACAAACACACACATACACACCTTCACACACACTTTCACTGAGAAGATGTTTCCATGCATTATCCCTTTGGATAAACTCCCTCTGAAGATATTAGCACATAAAGTCAGTGTGACAGTGTAACAGAGCAGTTAGAGACAAAGAGGATGATTATATTTCTGTTTATTAGCTGCTCCTGCTGTCTCATTATTCCAAAGAAGTTTATTTTTGTTTCAGTTCTTGTTTTTTTATTGTTTTTATTTTCTTTTTCTTGTTATTTAGTTTGACAAAAATCTTTTTGTTTCTATCGTCGACCTTTTTAATGTGTAAAATGATTTCACAGTACATGGACAAACATAGAACTTGTCCAAAAGGGTTTAAATGGCACAAACGAGGACAAATTAGCAATTAATTCCCACAAAACTGAACTTCAAGGTGACAGACTGCATGACTGACAACATGTTGGTGAATTAAAGAAGCAAAGTGCAACAAAACAAAGTCTAAAGTTGTAAATGAACATTGATTTTTGCTGCAGGACAGTGTGAGTAACAGTCAAACAGCTCTGCTGTAATGTAAGTGAATGTTTGTGTCACTAGATGGCAGCAGTCTGATGTAGATCACTGAAGGTGAATCTGTTTGACAGTTTACTGACAGGCTGCCTGATGTCACATCACACACAGAAAGTTCAAACATAGATCAAATATACATGTAGATCAGGAAAATTACACCATTATGTCATAGAGAAAGTTTGATGAAAATAGGCTGGACATACAGAAAAAGGCAGGACATATGAAATTTGCATAAGAGTATATAAGAGAAAGCCCAGAGTCAGTGAATTCAGTCTATCCATGGGTGACTCGGGCTCTTGTTGTCTGTAAAGATAAAGAATTCATTCTGCTGCCAATCCTGATGAATCCTGTGTGTTATTGCCTACAGAAGTAGAGTAACACTATTTGACTTAATTTGGACCTGAAATTAGACAAGTTGCCATCCAGTCTGCTGAAAAAAGAAGAAGCTGAGGACTGTGAGACAACAGTATGTATGTATGTATGGAATGCTGAGGGTAAAAATAAAATAGAAGTTACAAAATAAAATGTGACAAACTTTTCAAATGAACAATATTTACAGGGATAGTTCAGGTTTTTTGAAGTGTGCTTGTATGAGGTACATGTAGTAGACGGCACAGAAGTCGAGGACGGGTCAGCAGAAACACAAACCTTTTATTGAGTGTTCATGTCAGGCCACTATTCACTATTCTCCATACTTATTATTCTGTCGTATTCCAGGAATTTCAGCGTGCTACTCCTCCCACAGTTTTGGTCGCACATACACAAAAAAGGTATCAAAACGACCGGCTCGGCTGGGAATGGTGTGCTGTGACTTTTCTAAGAGTTTCACCAAACGGTTTTGCCAAAAATCACCAAAAACCACGCCAACATTTACAATGGGTGTGTATTGGTAGAATGTTCCAGAGCTAGAGTGGGTGACATCATTGCTAGAGTGGAGAGGGAGAGAAACATTTGTCAAAAAATACATTTGCAAGCGGCTCTCGTGGCCACAAAAACATGTACCTCATACAACTTGGGCTGCAACGATTAGTCGAAGTAATCAATTATGTCGACAATAAAAATCTGTCGTATTATAAATCCCCACTGTGTGATCGCATACTGTTAAATAAAACATTTCAACTTCATGTATTTCATACATGTATTTCTTAAATTATTTTAAAACACAAAATGTGAAGAAGCTCTGCAGTTGTTGTGAGCTCATCAGACAAGAGGTGCAGTGGAGATCTACAGATCAGGCGACGCTCTCTGAACACTTTGATTTGTTAATTATGTGCACACACTTGAAGGGTGGCAGGAGAATCACTTATGAAAAATAAGAGGCAACGTTATCAATAATAATTCACATGTAGGATATTAAATCAGTACAAATCAGTGATGTCATGAATTGGATATTACACTGAATAGTAAACCTCCACTTCGTGTCAGTGATAATCTGTGATTTGGAGCATCTTAATAATTAATTTGTAAGATATTAATTCAATGAAAAAATCAGTAATAATTGGTATTAGGTATTACACTGTGTTAAAACATGACGCATCTTTCTGTTTTGTTCTATTTCAGTAGAAATAATTGAGACTAATCGAAAAAATAAGGGATTGAACCGAGGACGACCACCTTCAGCTCTTTGGGGATATCTTGGTGAAACACTTCTCTCAGGACGTCTCCTTCAGAAAATGACTCAGCTTCAGACGTGATCAGAAAATATGTGTGTGCTTTACATTTAGTGCTCCACATTTTCTCCAACACGTTGCTGTTAATTTGTGATGTCTGGAAGAGTCTCATCATAACTTTCCCTCCAAATATTAGAGTTGGTCATCAAATGAGCCTCCCTGCAAACCTTCCTCCAGGTATCTAATGATACGTCTGTGTTCATCTCAACCTCTCATTTCTCCTTTATTTGTGTGCTATTGTTCGGCTTCATTGAAAGAAACATGAAGTGTATATTGGAGATCACTTTTCTAACCTCATTTCTGACTGTGGTTTTATAAAGAACTGTTGGAGTTTTTCATATTTTCCATTTCCCAGCTGTAAATATCTCAAACATTCAGTCTTTGGGAGGGTAAACTTCTGTCTTATTTTTCAACGTCCACATCTAAATGTGTGACGGGTCAGTTTTTATGGAGCAATGCACGCCTTGTTTTCTTAACTTTGCTGTGTTTTAGTGTTTTGCATGTTTTTTCCTATGACCCCTGAACTGCACACAGACTTCCTGATTGGCAGTGATCAAGGAGATGAGCGTCAGGTGTGCAGGAGCACTGCGAGGATTTAAGACAGTGTCCAAACGGAGAGCAAAGCAGGAAAATCAGGGAGGGAAGCACGAAGCCATCCATCAAACTGTCAAACGAGGCTGTGCTGATCAAACGTGAATCAACGTTATGTTTCTGCTTTTCCCGCCTCACAAACACATTTCACCGTTTAGCTGCAAGTTAGAGGAAGTGTGTGACTCACCACGACCCATTTCCTGCTTGAAAGTGAACTGAGTGCATGCCTTTATTTAACTTTGGAGTGTTTTCATATATTTACTCCATCAGCATTCAGAGAAACTTTTCAGCATTGACTGTTCTCAATGAACTCAAGGTGGGAGGTGTGTTTGACTCTACATGGGATCAGTGTTTAACTCCTGAAAAGAGTTTAACTCTTCACTAAAGTCAATTCGACGGTCTCACACGTTCACTCCTGCAGCCTCTGTGTTACAGGAAGTGTGACGAAGCTCCACCCCTCAGCTGACGACAGAAATGAGACAAACCAGGAAACAGTTTTTATCGTCTGTTTTTCAGTCCGTGTCTCTTCACTGAGTGAGTTCAGCTACAGGAGAGAAAAGTGGGAAACTACAACACTGCTGCTTCAAGCTGCTGACGCTCCACACACTGAATGTGAGTTTGACTAAAAACTGAACTCAAAGTAAATCTCAGTGAAGTTCGTAGGAGGGAGGGGAGCCATGACTGACTGTACTTTCTGTCTGTTGTGTTTTCAGCTTCACTCAGAGACTAAATGGCTTCCAGATCAGAGGAGGATCTCTGCTGTCCGGTCTGTCAGGAGGTCTTTAGAGATCCTGTTCTTCTGTCATGTAGCCACAGCTTCTGTAAAGACTGTCTGAAGAGCTGGTGGAGACAGAAACCAACACGAGAGTGTCCAGTTTGTAACAGAAGATCTTCAAAGGATGAACCAACTTGTAACCTGGTGTTAAAGAACCTTTGTGAGGCCTTCTTGTTGGAGAGAGATCAGAGATCTTCAGAGGCTCTCTGCAGTCTGCACTCTGAGAAACTCAAACTCTTCTGTCTGGACCATCAACAGCCGGTGTGTGTCGTCTGCAGAGATTCAGAAAAACACACCGACCACAGATTCAAACCCATCGATGAAGCTGCACGACAACACAAGAAGAACCTTCAGGAAACTTTGGAGCCCTTAAAGGAGAGGTTAAAGGTTTTTGAAGAAGTTAAAGTGAAGTTTGATCAAACAGCAGAACACATGAAGGTCCAGGCCCGACGCACAGAGAGGCAGATTAAGGATCAGTTTAAGAAGCTTCACCAGTTTCTAGAAGAGGAAGAGGAGGCCAGGATGGCTGCACTGAGGGAGGAAGAGGAGCAGAAGAGTCAGATGATGAAGGAGAAGATGGAGGCTCTGAGCAGAGAGATAGCAGCTCTTTCAGACACCGTCAGAGCCACAGAGGACGAGACTGAAGACATCTCATTCCTGCACAACTACAAGGCTGCAGTGCAAAGAGTCCAGCAGCGCCTCCTGGTGGATGATCCACAGCTGCCCTCAGGAGCTCTGATAGACGAGGCCAAACACCTGGGCAACCTGACCTTCAACATCTGGAACAACATGAAGGACATGGTCTCCTACACTCCTGTGATTCTGGATCCAAACACTTCTGATCCAGAACTGATCCTGTCTGAAGATCTGACCAGTGTGAGACGAGGAGAGGAACAGCAGCTTCCTGACAATCCAGAGAGGTTTGATACTTACCGGTGTGTTCTGGGCTCTGAAGGATTTAACTCAGGGACTCACAGCTGGGATGTCGAGGTTGGAGACAGTACAAGCTGGACTCTGGGTGTGTTAGCAGAGTCTGTCCAGAGGAAAGGACGCATACAGTCTGGAATATGGGGAATATTTTTCTATAAAGGTAAATACTCAGCACACTCACCATCAGTTCCTCTCACTGCTCTCCAAGTCCAGAAGAAGCTCCAGAGGATCAGAGTGAATCTGGACATGAACAGAGGAAAACTGTCGTTCTCTGATCCTGATACAAACACACACATACACACCTTCACACACACTTTCACTGACAAGATGTTTCCATGCATTGACACTAAACATAAACTGAAGATATTACCACATAAAGTCAGAGTGACAGTGGAACAGAGCAGTTAGAGACAAAGAGGATGATTATATTTCTGTTTATTAGCTGCTCCTGCTGTCTCATTATTCCAAAGAAGTTTATTTTTGTTTCAGTTCTTGTTTTTTTAATGTTTTTATTTTCTTTTTCTTGTTATTTAGTTTGACAGAAATCTTTTTGTTTCTATCGTCGACCTTTTTAATGTGTAAAATGATTTCACTTAGTTTCTGATCTTTATGTTTGGTTTGTTCAGACTTTTCTTTTTTATCAATACTGTGTCATTTTAAATTGTTGATTTTTTTATTATTTTGACTTCTGTGTGTGGAGCCATGAAGACCAGCAACCAGTTTGTTTAAGCTGATTGAACCATGTTCAATCAGTTTAAGCTGATTGAACCAGAATTTAAGAGTAAATCAGATGTTTACAAAGGTTTTAAAGGACACTTCAGTCTTTCCTTGGACAATAAATTCATCCTCCAACCGCCAACATGAAACATCTGACTTCAAAAAAAATATGTGAACTAACAAATGATGTCTGCGATAAGGCTGCAAAGACCAACTAAGACCAGGTAGATGTCAAAGCAGCTGGAAATGTGTAGAGATGATGAGATAATGATGGAAAGTGACATGTCAAACTGTATGTATGTATGTATGTATAAAATTTCATGAGTGCTGTTTAATTGACTGAATACTAAATTGTTTCAAACTGTTTTTTCTTTTCTGTCTTCTTAGAGTTATGGGTTGAGTATATAACCAACATGTAGACAGGAATGCTGGGCGTGCTCTGGAACATTTAAGGTTTCGTAGTGCCATGGTTCGAGTATGTATGTAAATCACTGGAAGTGGAACCCTGTTTGAAGTGTTGTATAATCAAGATGAGTTATAATCCTTTGGAAACTGGAATGCACATATAACCTCACAGAATGCTGTAAGTCAGATAGAGAGCACTTGAGTTTTTAGTATTGGATGTGTGAACACACAAGATTAATGAAGTAATGAGCACTTGACTTTTTAGTATTATTTGATGTGAACCATATAAATGTGTGACTTGTAACAGTGTGAAATATATTAAACTTAAAAATACAGTTGGAAAGATCTGTGACATAATGGTGTAAGAAAAAGGTAATAAAGGGGTTTTAAAAAATAGTATAATTGCAAAAGAGTCTAATGGTGTCATCCAGTGGAGAATAAAACAAAAGAAAACATCTTGGCCTCAATAGACCAAGAGCAGTAGCTGTGAGACAAGACACCATTAAGAATGGAAAATCCCCAAAACATGGGTCAGCCCTGAGGGTCCACCTGAGTGGAAAATTACACCATTATGTCATAGAGAAAGTCTGATGAAAATAGGCTGGACATACAGAAAAAGGCAGGACATATGAAATTTGCATAAGAGTATATAAGAGAAAGCCCAGAGTCAGTGAATTCAGTCTATCCATGGGTGACTCGGGCTCTTGTTGTCTGTAAAGATAAAGAATTCATTCTGCTGCCAATCCTGATGAATCCTGTGTGTTATTGCCTACAGAAGTAGAGTAACACTATTTGATTTGACTTAATTTGGACCTGAAATTAGACAAGTTGCCATCCAGTCTGTTGAAAAAAGAAGAAGTTGAGGACTGTGAGACAACAGTATGTATGTATGTATGGGCGGCTGTGGCTCGGAGGTAGAACTAATCAGATGATCGGCGGTTCGATCCCCTCCAGTCTGCATGTTGAAGTGTCCTTGGGCAAGATACTGAACCCCAAATTGCTCCTGAAGGCTGTGCCATCGGTGTGTGAATGTGTTTGAATGGGTGAATGAGATATGTAGTAGTAGACTTGTATGAGGTACATGTAGTAGACGGCACAGAAGTCGAGGACGGGTCAGCAGAAACACAAACCTTTTATTGAGTGTTCATGTCAGGCCACTATTCACTATTCTCCATACTTATTATTCTGACATATTCCAGGAATTTCAGCGTGCTACTCCTCCCACAGTTTTGGTCGCACATACACAAAAAAGGTATCAAAACGACCGGCTCAGCCTGGAATGGTGTGCTGTGACTTTTCTAAGAGTTTCACCAAATGGTTTTGCCAAAAATCACCAAAAACCACGGCAAAATTTACAATGGGTGTGTATTGGTAGAATGTTCCAGAGCTAGAGTGGGTGACATCATCGCTAGAGTGGAGAGGGAGAGAAACATTTGTCAAAAAATACATTTGCAAGCGGCTCTCGTGGCCACAAATGTCACTCTACAGAAATAATTTATACATAGAAACGTAGGAAAATTCGTGGGCTACGCAGCGATATCACTGCTGAAGCTCTCAGACTTATAATTTTGGCGGGAGATGCACTGATGCGCCAGGATCACCCACCGACAGCCCCATCTACTCCCATGTAAACTGGAGAGGAGAAATTTCCCAAAGGAGCACGGGGCACCTGTTCTTTCTCTCTCTCCCCAGGTCACATTTTTTAACTTTAGACACTGAAATTCGGCATTCACATGGTCGACAAGATGAGGATGCTCACGGTCATTTGGGCTTTTTGATACGACCTACCGTTTGGCATTAGTGTCCACTAGTTGGAGGGGGTTCATTTAGAGATTTTCTGTGTCTCTCAGCAGTCACTCACACACAGACAGAGCACAGCTGCAGTTAATTGCTCTGACCTGCAGCTGACCCTGGTTGCTTGGCAACCTCAAGCCTGCCTTTGACTAACTGTATTGAAGTCTCTGTGCTACTGCAGTGTCAGTAATAATGTATGTCAGACACACTCTACATTTATTTAGATTTTCTAGTTATGTGGCTAAAACATGAAGAAAAACCTGAACTAACCCCAAAGCAGTGCATTTTATTTGTCTTCAAGAGAAAATCATCATTTTGTAACAAGCATGACAAGCAAAGTCACAATCACGTTACACACACGATATTTAAGGTGAATAAAAGTAGCAAACAAAGATCAATGAATGTTTTCAGTCACTGATGACAGATTTCTATCTGACGTTTATTTAATAATAGGACATAATCAGGTGCAGAGGAGACATTTCAGGTGCTGAAGGAGGCTGAGGACATTAATTTGCTCCTGCTGTCTATTATCAGGTGCAGAGGAGACGTTTCAGGTGCCGAAGGAGGCTGAGGACATTAATTTGCTCCTGCTGTCTATTATCAGGTGCAGAGGAGACGTTTCAGGTGCTGAAGGAGACTGAAGACATTAATTTGCTCCTGCTGTCTATTATCAGGTGCAGAGGAGACATTTCAGGTGCCGAAGGAGGCTGAGGACATTATCAGGTGCAGAGGAGACATTTCAGGTGCCGAAGGAGGCTGAGGACATTATCAGGTGCAGAGGAGACATTTCAGGTGCCGAAGGAGGCTTAGGACATTATCAGGTGCAGAGGAGACATTTCAGGTGCCGAAGGAGGCTGAGGACATTAATTTGCTCCTGCTGTCTATTATCAGGTGCAGAGGAGACATTTCAGGTGCCGAAGGAGGCTTAGGACATTAATTTGCTCCTGCTGTCTATTATCAAGTGCAGAGGAGACATTTCAGGTGCCGAAGGAGGCTGAGGACATTAATTTGCTCCTGCTGTCTATTAACAGGTGCAAAGGAGACATTTCAGGTGCTGAAGGAGGCTTAGGACATTAATTTGCTCCTGCTGTTGATTATCAAGTGCAGAGGAGACATTTCAGGTGCTGAAGGAGGCTTAGGACATTAATTTGCTCCTGCTGTTGATTATCAAGTGCAAAGGAGACATTTCAGGTGCCGAAGGAGGCTGAGGACATTAATTTGCTCCTGCTGTTGATTATCAAGTGCAGAGGAGACATTTCAGGTGCCGAAGGAGGCTGAGGACATTAATTTGCTCCTGCTGTCTATTATCAGGTACAGAGGAGACATTTCAGGTGCCGAAGGAGGCTGAGGACATTAATTTGCTCCTGCTGTCAAGAATCAGGTGCAGAGGAGACATTTCAGGTGCCGAAGGAGGCTGAGGACATTAATTTGCTCCTGCTGTCAAGAATCAGGTGCAGAGGAGACATTTCAGGTGCCGAAGGAGGCTTAGGACATTAATTTGCTCCTGCTGTCTATTAACAGGTGCAGAGGAGACATTTCAGGTGCCGAAGGAGGCTGAGGACATTAATTTGCTCCTGCTGTCTATTAACAGGTGCAGAGGAGACATTTCAGATGCCGAAGGAGGCTGAGGACATTAATTTGCTCCTGCTGTCTATTAACAGGTGCAGAGGAGACATTTCAGGTGCCGAAGGAGGCTGAGGACATTAATTTGCTCCTGCTGTCTATTAACAGGTGCAGAGGAGACATTTCAGGTGCCGAAGGAGGCTTAGGACATTAATTTGCTCCTGCTGTCTATTAACAGGTGCAGAGGAGACATTTCAGATGCCGAAGGAGGCTGAGGACATTAATTTGCTCCTGCTGTCAAGAATCAGGTGCAGAGGAGACATTTCAGGTGCTGAAGGAGGCTGAGGACATTAATTTGCTCCTGCTGTCTAGTATCAAGTGCAGAGGAGACATTTCAGGTGCCGAAGGAGGCTGAGGACATTAATTTGCTCCTGCTGTCTATTATCAGGTGCAGAGGAGACATTTCAGGTGCTGAAGGAGGCTTAGGACATTATCAGGTGCAGAGGAGACATTTCAGGTGCCGAAGGAGGCTGAGGACATTAATTTGCTCCTGCTGTCTATTATCAGGTGCAGAGGAGACATTTCAGGTGCCGAAGGAGGCTGAGGACATTAATTTGCTCCTGCTGTCTATTATCAGGTGCAGAGGAGACATTTCAGGTGCCGAAGGAGGCTGAGGACATTAATTTGCTCCTGCTGTCTATTATCAGGTGCAGAGGAGACATTTCAGGTGCCGAAGGAGCCTGAGGACATTAATTTGCTCCTGCTGTGTATTATCAAGTGCAGAGGAGACATTTCAGGTGCCGAAGGAGCCTGAGGACATTAATTTGCTCCTGCTGTGTATTATCAAGTGCAGAGGAGACATTTCAGGTGCTGAAGGAGGCTGAGGACATTACTTTGCTCCTGCTGTGTATTATCAAGTGCAGAGGAGACATTTCAGGTGCCGAAGGAGGCTGAGGACATTAATTTGCTCCTGCTGTCAAGAATCAGGTGCAGAGGAGACATTTCAGGTGCTGAAGGAGGCTGAGGACATTAATTTGCTCCTGCTGTCTATTATCAGGTGCAGAGGAGATATTTCAGGTGCCGAAGGAGGCTGAGGACATTAATTTGCTCCTGCTGTCTATTATCAGGTGCAGAGGAGACATTTCAGGTGCCGAAGGAGGCTGAGGACATTAATTTGCTCCTGCTGTCTATTATCAGGTTCAGAGGAGACATTTCAGGTGCCGAAGGAGGCTGAGGACATTAATTTGCTCCTGCTGTCTATTATCAGGTTCAGAGGAGACATTTCAGGTGCCGAAGGAGACTGAGGACATTAATTTGCTCCTGCTGTCTATTATCAGGTTCAGAGGAGACATTTCAGGTGCTGAAGGAGGCTGAGGACATTAATTTGCTCCTGCTGTCTATTATCAGGTGCAGAGGAGACATTTCAGGTGCCGAAGGAGGCTGAGGACATTAATTTGCTCCTGCTGTCTATTATCAGGTGCAGAGGAGACATTTCAGGTGCCGAAGGAGGCTTAGGACATTATCAGGTGCAGAGGAGACATTTCAGGTGCCGAAGGAGGCTTAGGACATTAATTTGCTCCTGCTGTCTATTATCAAGTGCAGAGGAGACATTTCAGGTGCCGAAGGAGGCTGAGGACATTAATTTGCTCCTGCTGTCAAGAATCAGGTGCAGAGGAGACATTTCAGGTGCTGAAGCAGGCTGAGGACATTAATTTGCTCCTGCTGTCTATTATCAGGTGCAGAGGAGATATTTCAGGTGCCGAAGGAGGCTGAGGACATTAATTTGCTCCTGCTGTCTATTATCAGGTGCAGAGGAGACATTTCAGGTGCCGAAGGAGGCTGAGGACATTAATTTGCTCCTGCTGTCTATTATCAGGTTCAGAGGAGACATTTCAGGTGCCGAAGGAGGCTGAGGACATTAATTTGCTCCTGCTGTCTATTATCAGGTTCAGAGGAGACATTTCAGGTGCCGAAGGAGACTGAGGACATTAATTTGCTCCTGCTGTCTATTATCAGGTTCAGAGGAGACATTTCAGGTGCCGAAGGAGGCTGAGGACATTAATTTGCTCCTGCTGTCTATTATCAGGTGCAGAGGAGACATTTCAGGTGCCGAAGGAGGCTGAGGACATTAATTTGCTCCTGCTGTCTATTATCAGGTGCAGAGGAGACATTTCAGGTGCCGAAGGAGGCTTAGGACATTATCAGGTGCAGAGGAGACATTTCAGGTGCCGAAGGAGGCTTAGGACATTAATTTGCTCCTGCTGTCTATTATCAAGTGCAGAGGAGACATTTCAGGTGCCGAAGGAGGCTGAGGACATTATTTGCTCCTGCTGTCTATTAACAGGTGCAAAGGAGACATTTCAGGTGCCGAAGGAGGCTTAGGACATTAATTTGCTCCTGCTGTTGATTATCAAGTGCAGAGGAGACATTTCAGGTGCTGAAGGAGGCTTAGGACATTAATTTGCTCCTGCTGTTGATTATCAAGTGCAAAGGAGACATTTCAGGTGCCGAAGGAGGCTGAGGACATTAATTTGCTCCTGCTGTTGATTATCAAGTGCAGAGGAGACATTTCAGGTGCTGAAGGAGGCTGAGGACATTAATTTGCTCCTGCTGTCTATTATCAGGTACAGAGGAGACATTTCAGGTGCCGAAGGAGGCTGAGGACATTAATTTGCTCCTGCTGTCAAGAATCAGGTGCAGAGGAGACATTTCAGGTGCCGAAGGAGGCTGAGGACATTAATTTGCTCCTGCTGTCAAGAATCAGGTGCAGAGGAGACATTTCAGGTGCCGAAGGAGGCTGAGGACATTAATTTGCTCCTGCTGTCAAGAATCAGGTGCAGAGGAGACATTTCAGGTGCCGAAGGAGGCTGAGGACATTATCAGGTGCAGAGGAGACATTTCAGATGCCGAAGGAGGCTGAGGACATTAATTTGCTCCTGCTGTCAAGAATCAGGTGCAGAGGAGACATTTCAGGTGCTGAAGGAGGCTGAGGACATTAATTTGCTCCTGCTGTCTAGTATCAAGTGCAGAGGAGACATTTCAGGTGCCGAAGGAGGCTGAGGACATTAATTTGCTCCTGCTGTCTATTATCAGGTGCAGAGGAGACATTTCAGGTGCTGAAGGAGGCTTAGGACATTATCAGGTGCAGAGGAGACATTTCAGGTGCCGAAGGAGGCTTAGGACATTATCAGGTGCAGAGGAGACATTTCAGGTGCCGAAGGAGGCTTAGGACATTATCAGGTGCAGAGGAGACATTTCAGATGCCGAAGGAGGCTGAGGACATTAATTTGCTCCTGCTGTCAAGAATCAGGTACAGACGAGACATTTCAGGTGCTGAAGAAGGCTGAGGACATTAATTTGCTCCTGCTGTCTATTAACAGGTGCAAAGGAGACATTTCAGGTGCCGAAGGAGGCTGAGGACATTATCAGGTGCAGAGGAGACATTTCAGATGCCGAAGGAGGCTGAGGACATTAATTTGCTCCTGCTGTCAAGAATCAGGTGCAGAGGAGACATTTCAGGTGCCGAAGGAGGCTGAGGACATTAATTTGCTCCTGCTGTCTATTAACAGGTGCAAAGGAGACATTTCAGGTGCCGAAGGAGGCTGAGGACATTATCAGGTGCAGAGGAGACATTTCAGATGCCGAAGGAGGCTGAGGACATTAATTTGCTCCTGCTGTCTATTATCAGGTGCAGAGGAGACATTTCAGGTGCTGAAGGAGCCTGAGGACATTAATTTGCTCCTGCTGTCAAGAATCAGGTGCAGAGGAGACATTTCAGGTGCCGAAGGAGGCTGAGGACATTAATTTGCTCCTGCTGTCTATTATCAGGTTCAGAGGAGACATTTCAGGTGCTGAAGGAGGCTGAGGACATTAATTTGCTCCTGCTGTCAAGAATCAGGTGCAGAGGAGACATTTCAGGTGCCGAAGGAGGCTGAGGACATTAATTTGCTCCTGCTGTCAAGAATCAGGTGCAGAGGAGACATTTCAGGTGCCGAAGGAGGCTGAGGACATTATCAGGTGCAGAGGAGACATTTCAGATGCCGAAGGAGGCTGAGGACATTAATTTGCTCCTGCTGTCAAGAATCAGGTGCAGAGGAGACATTTCAGGTGCTGAAGGAGGCTGAGGACATTAATTTGCTCCTGCTGTCTAGTATCAAGTGCAGAGGAGACATTTCAGGTGCCGAAGGAGGCTTAGGACATTATCAGGTGCAGAGGAGACATTTCAGATGCCGAAGGAGGCTGAGGACATTAATTTGCTCCTGCTGTCAAGAATCAGGTGCAGAGGAGACATTTCAGGTGCTGAAGGAGGCTGAGGACATTAATTTGCTCCTGCTGTCTAGTATCAAGTGCAGAGGAGACATTTCAGGTGCCGAAGGAGGCTGAGGACATTAATTTGCTCCTGCTGTCTATTATCAGGTGCAGAGGAGACATTTCAGGTGCTGAAGGAGGCTTAGGACATTATCAGGTGCAGAGGAGACATTTCAGGTGCCGAAGGAGGCTTAGGACATTATCAGGTGCAGAGGAGACATTTCAGATGCCGAAGGAGGCTGAGGACATTAATTTGCTCCTGCTGTCAAGAATCAGGTGCAGACGAGACATTTCAGGTGCTGAAGAAGGCTGAGGACATTAATTTGCTCCTGCTGTCTATTAACAGGTGCAAAGGAGACATTTCAGGTGCCGAAGGAGGCTGAGGACATTATCAGGTGCAGAGGAGACATTTCAGATGCCGAAGGAGGCTGAGGACATTAATTTGCTCCTGCTGTCAAGAATCAGGTGCAGAGGAGACATTTCAGGTGCCGAAGGAGGCTGAGGACATTAATTTGCTCCTGCTGTCTATTAACAGGTGCAAAGGAGACATTTCAGGTGCCGAAGGAGGCTGAGGACATTATCAGGTGCAGAGGAGACATTTCAGATGCCGAAGGAGGCTGAGGACATTAATTTGCTCCTGCTGTCTATTATCAGGTGCAGAGGAGACATTTCAGGTGCTGAAGGAGCCTGAGGACATTGATTTGCTCCTGCTGTCAAGAATCAGGTGCAGAGGAGACATTTCAGGTGCCGAAGGAGGCTGAGGACATTAATTTGCTCCTGCTGTCTATTATCAGGTTCAGAGGAGACATTTCAGGTGCCGAAGGAGGCTGAGGACATTAATTTGCTCCTGCTGTCTATTATCAGGTGCAGAGGAGACATTTCAGGTGCCGAAGGAGGCTGAGGACATTAATTTGCTCCTGCTGTCTATTATCAGATGCAGAGGACACATTTCAAGTGCCGAAGGAGACTGAGGACATTAATTTGCTCCTGCTGTCAAGAATCAGGTGCAGAGGAGACATTTCAGGTGCTGAAGGAGGCTGAGAACATTAATTTGCTCCTGCTGTCAAGAATCAGGTGCAGAGGAGACATTTCAGGTGCTGAAGGAGGCTGAGGACATTAATTTGCTCCTGCTGTCTATTATCAAGTGCAGAGGAGACATTTCAGGTGCTGAAGGAGGCTGAGGACATTAATTTGCTCCTGCTGTCAAGAATCAGGTGCAGAGGAGACATTTCAGGTGCTGAAGGAGGCTGAGGACATTAATTTGCTCCTGCTGTCTATTAACAGGTGTAAAGGAGACATTTCAGGTGCCGAAGGAGGCTTAGGACATTAATTTGCTCCTGCTGTTGATTATCAAGTGCAGAGGAGACATTTCAGGTGCTGAAGGAGGCTGAGGACATTAATTTGCTCCTGCTGTCTATTATCAGGTACAGAGGAGACATTTCAGGTGCCGAAGGAGGCTGAGGACATTAATTTGCTCCTGCTGTGAAGAATCAGGTGCAGAGGAGACATTTCAGGTGCTGAAGGAGGCTGAGGACATTAATTTGCTCCTGCTGTCTAGTATCAAGTGCAGAGGAGACATTTCAGGTGCCGAAGGAGGTTGAGGACATTAATTTGCTCCTGCTGTCAAGAATCAGGTGCAGAGGAGACATTTCAGGTGCTGAAGGAGGCTGAGGACATTAATTTGCTCCTGCTGTCTAGTATCAAGTGCAGAGGAGACATTTCAGGTGCCGAAGGAGGCTGAGGACATTAATTTGCTCCTGCTGTCTATTATCAGGTGCAGAGGAGACATTTCAGGTGCTGAAGGAGGCTGAGGACATTATCAGGTGCAGAGGAGACATTTCAGGTGCCGAAGGAGGCTGAGGACATTAATTTGCTCCTGCTGTCTATTATCAGGTGCAGAGGAGACATTTCAGGTGCCGAAGGAGGCTGAGGACATTATCAGGTGCAGAGGAGACATTTCAGGTGCCGAAGGAGGCTTAGGACATTATCAGGTGCAGAGGAGACATTTCAGGTGCCGAAGGAGGCTTAGGACATTATCAGGTGCAGAGGAGACATTTCAGGTGCCGAAGGAGGCTGAGGACATTAATTTGCTCCTGCTGTCTATTAACAGGTGCAAAGGAGACATTTCAGGTGCCGAAGGAGGCTGAGGACATTATCAGGTGCAGAGGAGACATTTCAGATGCCGAAGGAGGCTGAGGACATTAATTTGCTCCTGCTGTCAAGAATCAGGTGCAGAGGAGACATTTCAGGTGCTGAAGGAGGCTGAGGACATTAATTTGCTCCTGCTGTCTATTATCAGGTGCAGAGGAGACATTTCAGGTGCTGAAGGAGGCTTAGGACATTATCAGGTGCAGAGGAGACATTTCAGGTGCCGAAGGAGGCTTAGGACATTATCAGGTGCAGAGGAGACATTTCAGGTGCCGAAGGAGGCTTAGGACATTTTCAGGTGCAGAGGAGACATTTCAGGTGCCGAAGGAGGCTGAGGACATTAATTTGCTCCTGCTGTCTAGTATCAAGTGCAGAGGAGACATTTCAGGTGCCGAAGGAGGCTGAGGACATTAATTTGCTCCTGCTGTCAAGAATCAGGTGCAGAGGGGACATTTCAGGTGCCGAAGGAGACTGAGGACATTAATTTGCTCCTGCTGTCTAGTATCAAGTGCAGAGGAGACATTTCAGGTGCCGAAGGAGGCTGAGGACATTAATTTGCTCCTGCTGTCAAGAATCAGGTGCAGAGGAGACATTTCAGGTGCTGAAGGAGGCTGAGGACATTAATTTGCTCCTGCTGTCTAGTATCAAGTGCAGAGGAGACATTTCAGGTGCCGAAGGAGGCTGAGGACATTAATTTGCTCCTGCTGTCTATTATCAGGTGCAGAGGAGACATTTCAGGTGCCGAAGGAGGCTGAGGACATTATCAGGTGCAGAGGAGACATTTCAGGTGCCGAAGGAGGCTTAGGACATTAATTTGCTCCTGCTGTCAAGAATCAGGTGCAGAGGAGACATTTCAGGTGCTGAAGGAGGCTGAGGACATTAATTTGCTCCTGCTGTCTAGTATCAAGTGCAGAGGAGACATTTCAGGTGCCGAAGGAGGCTGAGGACATTAATTTGCTCCTGCTGTCTATTATCAGGTGCAGAGGAGACATTTCAGGTGCCGAAGGAGGCTGAGGACATTAATTTGCTCCTGCTGTCTATTATCAGGTGCATAGGAGACATTTCAGGTGCTGAAGGAGGCTGAGGACATTATCAGGTGCAGAGGAGACATTTCAGGTGCCGAAGGAGGCTGAGGACATTAATTTGCTCCTGCTGTCTATTATCAGGTGCAGAGGAGACATTTCAGGTGCCGAAGGAGGCTTACGACATTATCAGGTGCAGAGGAGACATTTCAGGTGCCGAAGGAGGCTTAGGACATTATCAGGTGCAGAGGAGACATTTCAGGTGCCGAAGGAGGCTGAGGACATTAATTTGCTCCTGCTGTCTATTAACAGGTGCAAAGGAGACATTTCAGGTGCCGAAGGAGGCTGAGGACATTATCAGGTGCAGAGGAGACATTTCAGATGCCGAAGGAGGCTGAGGACATTAATTTGCTCCTGCTGTCAAGAATCAGGTGCAGAGGAGACATTTCAGGTGCTGAAGGAGGCTTAGGACATTATCAGGTGCAGAGGAGACATTTCAGGTGCCGAAGGAGGCTTAGGACATTATCAGGTGCAGAGGAGACATTTCAGGTGCCGAAGGAGGCTTAGGACATTTTCAGGTGCAGAGGAGACATTTCAGGTGCCGAAGGAGGCTTAGGACATTATCAGGTGCAGAGGAGACATTTCAGGTGCCGAAGGAGGCTGAGGACATTAATTTGCTCCTGTTGTCTATTATCAGGTGCAGAGGAGACATTTCAGGTGCCGAAGGAGGCTGAGGACATTAATTTGCTCCTGCTGTCTATTATCAGGTGCAGAGGAGACATTTCAGGTGCCGAAGGAGGCTGAGGACATTAATTTGCTCCTGCTGTTGATTATCAAGTGCAGAGGAGACATGTCAGGTGCTGAAGGAGGATGAGGACATTAATTTGCTCCTGCTGTTGATTATCAAGTGCAGAGGAGACATTTCAGGTGCTGAAGGAGGCTGAGGACATTAATTTGCTCCTGCTGTCTATTATCAAGTGCAGAGGAGACATTTCAGGTGCCGAAGGAGGCTTAGGACATTATCAGGTGCAGAGGAGACATTTCAGGTGCCGAAGGAGGCTGAGGACATTATCAGGTGCAGAGGAGACATTTCAGGTGCCGAAGGAGGCTTAGGACATTATCAGGTGCAGAGGAGACATTTCAGGTGCCGAAGGAGGCTGAGGACATTATCAGGTGCAGAGGAGACATTTCAGGTGCCGAAGGAGGCTTAGGACATTATCAGGTGCAGAGGAGACATTTCAGGTGCCGAAGGAGGCTTAGGACATTATCAGGTGCAGAGGAGACATTTCAGGTGCCAAAGGAGGCTGAGGACATTAATTTGCTCCTGCTGTCTATTATCAGGTGCAGAGGAGACATTTCAGGTGCCGATGGAGGCTGAGGACATTAATTTGCTCCTGCTGTTGATTATCAAGTGCAGAGGAGACATTTCAGGTGCCGAAGGAGGCTGAGGACATTAATTTGCTCCTGCTGTCTATTAACAGGTGCAAAGGAGACATTTCAGGTGCCGAAGGAGGCTGAGGACATTAATTTGCTCCTGCTGTCAAGAATCAGGTGCAGAGGAGACATTTCAGGTGCCGAAGGAGGCTTAGGACATTAATTTGCTCCTGCTGTCTATTAACAGGTGCAAAGGAGACATTTCAGGTGCCGAAGGAGGCTGAGGACATTATCAGGTGCAGAGGAGACATTTCAGGTGCCGAAGGAGCCTGAGGACATTAATTTGCTCCTGCTGTCAAGAATCAGGTGCAGAGGAGACATTTCAGGTGCCGAAGGAGGCTTAGGACATTAATTTGCTCCTGCTGTCTATTAACAGGTGCAAAGGAGACATTTCAGGTGCCGAAGGAGGCTGAGGACATTATCAGGTGCAGAGGAGACATTTCAGGTGCCGAAGGAGGCTGAGGACATTAATTTGCTCCTGCTGTCTAGTATCAAGTGCAGAGGAGACATTTCAGGTGCCGAAGGAGGCTGAGGACATTAATTTGCTCCTGCTGTCTATTATCAGGTGCCGAGGAGACATTTCAGGTGCCGAAGGAGGCTGAGGACATTATCAGGTGCAGAGGAGACATTTCAGGTGCCGAAGGAGGCTTAGGACATTATCAGGTGCAGAGGAGACATTTCAGGTGCTGAAGGAGGCTGAGGACATTAATTTGCTCCTGCTGTCTAGTATCAAGTGCAGAGGAGACATTTCAGGTGCCGAAGGAGGCTGAGGACATTAATTTGCTCCTGCTGTCTATTATCAGGTGCAGAGGAGACATTTCAGGTGCTGAAGGAGGCTTAGGACATTATCAGGTGCAAAGGAGACATTTCAGGTGCCGAAGGAGGCTGAGGACATTAATTTGCTCCTGCTGTCTATTATCAGGTGCAAAGGAGACATTTCAGGTGCCGAAGGAGGCTGAGGACATTAATTTGCTCCTGCTGTCTATTATCAGGTGCAGAGGAGACATTTCAGGTGCCGAAGGAGGCTGAGGACATTATCAGGTGCAGAGGAGACATTTCAGGTGCCGAAGGAGGCTTAGCACATTATCAGGTGCAGAGGAGACATTTCAGGTGCCGAAGGAGGCTTAGGACATTATCAGGTGCAGAGGAGACATTTCAGGTGCCGAAGGAGGCTGAGGACATTAATTTGCTCCTGCTGTCTATTAACAGGTGCAAAGGAGACATTTCAGGTGCCGAAGGAGGCTGAGGACATTATCAGGTGCAGAGGAGACATTTCAGATGCCGAAGGAGGCTGAGGACATTAATTTGCTCCTGCTGTCTAGTATCAAGTGCAGAGGAGACATTTCAGGTGCCGAAGGAGGCTGAGGACATTAATTTGCTCCTGCTGTCTATTATCAGGTGCAGAGGAGACATTTCAGGTGCTGAAGGAGGCTTAGGACATTATCAGGTGCAGAGGAGACATTTCAGGTGCCGAAGGAGGCTGAGGACATTAATTTGCTCCTGCTATGTATTATCAGGTGCCGAGGAGACATTTCAGGTGCCGAAGGAGGCTGAGGACATTAATTTGCTCCTGCTGTCTATTATCAGGTGCAAAGGAGACATTTCAGGTGCCGAAGGAGGCTGAGGACATTAATTTGCTCCTGCTGTCTATTATCAGGTGCAGAGGAGACATTTCAGGTGCCGAAGGAGGCTGAGGACATTATCAGGTGCAGAGGAGACATTTCAGGTGCCGAAGGAGGCTTAGGACATTATCAGGTGCAGAGGAGACATTTCAGGTGCCGAAGGAGGCTTAGGACATTATCAGGTGCAGAGGAGACATTTCAGGTGCCGAAGGAGGCTGAGGACATTAATTTGCTCCTGCTGTCTATTAACAGGTGCAAAGGAGACATTTCAGGTGCCGAAGGAGGCTGAGGACATTATCAGGTGCAGAGGAGACATTTCAGATGCCGAAGGAGGCTGAGGACATTAATTTGCTCCTGCTGTCTAGTATCAAGTGCAGAGGAGACATTTCAGGTGCCGAAGGAGGCTGAGGACATTAATTTGCTCCTGCTGTCTATTATCAGGTGCAGAGGAGACATTTCAGGTGCTGAAGGAGGCTTAGGACATTATCAGGTGCAGAGGAGACATTTCAGGTGCCGAAGGAGGCTGAGGACATTAATTTGCTCCTGCTGTGTATTATCAGGTGCCGAGGAGACATTTCAGGTGCCGAAGGAGGCTGAGGACATTATCAGGTGCAGAGGAGACATTTCAGGTGCCGAAGGAGGCTTAGGACATTATCAGGTGCAGAGGAGACATTTCAGGTGCCGAAGGAGGCTTAGGACATTATCAGGTGCAGAGGAGACATTTCAGGTGCCGAAGGAGGCTGAGGACATTAATTTGCTCCTGCTGTGAAGAATCAGGTTCAGAGGAGACATTTCCGGTGCCGAAGGAGACTGAGGACATTAATTTGCTCCTGCTGTCTATTATCAGGTGCAAAGGAGACATTTCAGGTGCCGAAGGAGGCTGAGGACATTAATTTGCTCCTGCTGTCTATTATCAGGTGCAGAGGAGGCATTTCAGGTGCCGAAGGAGGCTGAGGACATTATCAGGTGCAGAGGAGACATTTCAGGTGCCGAAGGAGGCTTAGGACATTATCAGGTGCAGAGGAGACATTTCAGGTGCCGAAGGAGGCTTAGGACATTATCAGGTGCAGAGGAGACATTTCAGGTGCCGAAGGAGGCTGAGGACATTAATTTGCTCCTGCTGTCTATTAACAGGTGCAAAGGAGACATTTCAGGTGCCGAAGGAGGCTGAGGACATTATCAGGTGCAGAGGAGACATTTCAGATGCCGAAGGAGGCTGAGGACATTAATTTGCTCCTGCTGTCTAGTATCAAGTGCAGAGGAGACATTTCAGGTGCCGAAGGAGGCTGAGGACATTAATTTGCTCCTGCTGTCTATTATCAGGTGCAGAGGAGACATTTCAGGTGCTGAAGGAGGCTTAGGACATTATCAGGTGCAGAGGAGACATTTCAGGTGCCGAAGGAGGCTGAGGACATTAATTTGCTCCTGCTGTGTATTATCAGGTGCCGAGGAGACATTTCAGGTGCCGAAGGAGGCTGAGGACATTATCAGGTGCAGAGGAGACATTTCAGGTGCCGAAGGAGGCTTAGGACATTATCAGGTGCAGAGGAGACATTTCAGGTGCTGAAGGAGGCTGAGGACATTACTTTGCTCCTGCTGTCTAGTATCAAGTGCAGAGGAGACATTTCAGGTGCCGAAGGAGGCTGAGGATATTAATTTGCTCCTGCTGTTGATTATCAAGTGCAAAGGAGACATTTCAGGTGCCGAAGGAGGCTGAGGACATTAATTTGCTCCTGCTGTCTATTAACAGGTGCAAAGGAGACATTTCAGGTGCCGAAGGAGGCTGAGGACATTATCAGGTGCAGAGGAGACATTTCAGATGCCAAAGGAGGCTGAGGACATTAATTTGCTCCTGCTGTCTAGTATCAAGTGCAGAGGAGACATTTCAGGTGCCGAAGGAGGCTGAGGACATTAATTTGCTCCTGCTGTCTATTATCAGGTGCAGAGGAGACATTTCAGGTGCTGAAGGAGGCTTAGGACATTATCAGGTGCAGAGGAGACATTTCAGGTGCCGAAGGAGGCTGAGGACATTAATTTGCTCCTGCTGTCTAGTATCAAGTGCAGAGGAGACATTTCAGGTGCCGAAGGAGGCTGAGGACATTAATTTGCTCCTGCTGTCTATTATCAGGTTCAGAGGAGACATTTCAGGTGCTGAAGGAGGCTGAGGACATTAATTTGTTCCTGCTGTCAAGAATCAGGTTCAGAGGAGACATTTCAGGTGCCGAAGGAGGCTGAGGACATTAATTTGCTCCTGCTGTCTATTATCAGGTGCAGAGGAGACATTTCAGGTGCCGAAGGAGGCTTAGGACATTAATTTGCTCCTGCTGTTGATTATCAAGTGCAGAGGAGACATTTCAGGTGCTGAAGGAGGCTGAGGACATTAATTTGCTCCTGCTGTCTATTATCAGGTACAGAGGAGACATGTCAGGTGCTGAAGGAGGCTGAGGACATTAATTTGCTCCTTCTGTCTATTATCAGGTACAGAGGAGACATGTCAGGTGCTGAAGGAGGATGAGGACATTAATTTGCTCCTGCTGTTGATTATCAAGTGCAGAGGAGACATTTCAGGTGCTCAAGGAGGCTGAGGACATTAATTTGCTCCTGCTGTCTATTATCAAGTGCAGAGGAGACATTTCAGGTGCCGAAGGAGGCTTAGGACATTATCTGGTGCAGAGGAGACATTTCAGGTGCCGAAGGAGGCTGAGGACATTAATTTGCTCCTGCTGTCTATTAACAGGTGCAAAGGAGACATTTCAGGTGCCGAAGGAGGCTGAGGACATTAATTTGCTCCTGCTGTCAAGAATCAGGTGCAGAGGAGACATTTCAGGTGCCGAAGGAGGCTTAGGACATTAATTTGCTCCTGCTGTCTATTAACAGGTGCAAAGGAGACATTTCAGGTGCCGAAGGAGGCTGAGGACATTATCAGGTGCAGAGGAGACATTTCAGGTGCCGAAGGAGGCTTAGGACATTATCAGGTGCAGAGGAGACATTTCAGGTGCCGAAGGAGGCTGAGGACATTAATTTGCTCCTGCTGTCTATTAACAGGTGCAAAGGAGACATTTCAGGTGCCGAAGGAGGCTGAGGACATTATCAGGTGCAGAGGAGACATTTCAGATGCCGAAGGAGGCTGAGGTCATTAATTGCTCCTGCTGTCTAGTATCAAGTGCAGAGGAGACATTTCAGGTGCCGAAGGAGGCTGAGGACATTAATTTGCTCCTGCTGTCTATTATCAGGTGCAAAGTAGACATTTCAGGTGCCGAAGGAGGCTGAGGACATTAATTTGCTCCTGCTGTCTATTATCAGGTGCAGAGGAGACATTTCAGGTGCCGAAGGAGGCTGAGGACATTATCAGGTGCAGAGGAGACATTTCAGGTGCCGAAGGAGGCTTAGGACATTATCAGGTGCAGAGGAGACATTCCAGGTGCCGAAGGAGGATGAGGACATTAATTTGCTCCTGCTGTTGATTATCAAGTGCAGAGGAGACATTTCAGGTGCCGAAGGAGGCTGAGGACATTAATTTGCTCCTGCTGTCTATTAACAGGTGCAAAGGAGACATTTCAGGTGCCGAAGGAGGCTGAGGACATTATCAGGTGCAGAGGAGACATTTCAGATGCCAAAGGAGGCTGAGGACATTAATTTGCTCCTGCTGTCTAGTATCAAGTGCAGAGGAGACATTTCAGGTGCCGAAGGAGGCTGAGGACATTAATTTGCTCCTGCTGTCTATTAACAGGTGCAGAGGAGACATTTCAGGTGCCGAAGGAGGCTGAGGACATTATCAGGTGCAGAGGAGACATTTCAGATGCCAAAGGAGGCTGAGGACATTAATTTGCTCCTGCTGTCTATTATCAGGTGCAGAGGAGACATTTCAGGTGCTGAAGGAGGCTTAGGACATTATCAGGTGCAGAGGAGACATTTCAGGTGCCGAAGGAGGCTGAGGACATTAATTTGCTCCTGCTGTCTATTATCAGGTTCAGAGGAGACATTTCAGGTGCTGAAGGAGGCTGAGGACATTAATTTGTTCCTGCTGTCAAGAATCAGGTTCAGAGGAGACATTTCAGGTGCCGAAGGAGACTGAGGACATTAAATTGCTCCTGCTGTCTATTATCAGGTGCAGAGGAGACATTTCAGGTGCCGAAGGAGGCTGAGGACATTAATTTGCTCCTGCTGTCTATTATCAGGTGCAGAGGAGACATTTCAGGTGCCGAAGGAGGCTTAGGACATTATCAGGTGCAGAGGAGACATTTCAGGTGCCGAAGGAGGCTTAGGACATTATCAGGTGCAGAGGAGACATTTCAGGTGCCGAAGGAGGCTGAGGACATTAATTTGCTCCTGCTGTCTATTAACAGGTGCAAAGGAGGCATTTCAGGTGCCGAAGGAGGCTGAGGACATTATCAGGTGCAGAGGAGACATTTCAGATGCCGAAGGAGGCTGAGGTCATTAATTTGCTCCTGCTGTCTAGTATCAAGTGCAGAGTTGACATTTCAGGTGCCGAAGGAGGCTGAGGACATTAATTTGCTCCTGCTGTCTATTATCAGGTGCAGAGGAGACATTTCAGGTGCCGAAGGAGGCTGAGGACATTAATTTGCTCCTGCTGTCTATTAACAGGTGCAAAGTAGACATTTCAGGTGCCGAAGGAGGCTGAGGACATTAATTTGCTCCTGCTGTCTATTATCAGGTTCAGAGGAGACATTTCAGGTGCCGAAGGAGGCTGAGGACATTAATTTGCTCCTGCTGTCTATTATCAGGTGCAGAGGAGACATTTCAGGTGCCGAAGGAGGCTGAGGACATTAATTTGCTCCTGCTGTCAAGAATCAGGTTCAGAGGAGACATTTCAGGTGCCGAAGGAGGCTGAGGATATTAATTTGCTCCTGCTGTCTATTATCAGGTGCAGAGGAGAAATTTCAGGTGCCGAAGGAGGCTGAGGACATTATCAGGTGCAGAGGAGACATTTCAGGTGCCGAAGGAGGCTTAGGACATTATCAGGTGCAGAGGAGACATTTCAGGTGCCAAAGGAGGCTTAGGACATTATCAGGTGCAGAGGAGACATTTCAGGTGCCGAAGGAGGCTGAGGACATTAATTTGCTCCTGCTGTCTATTAACAGGTGCAAAGGAGACATTTCAGGTGCCGAAGGAGGCTGAGGACATTATCAGGTGCAGAGGAGACATTTCAGATGCCGAAGGAGGCTGAGGACATTAATTTGCTCCTGCTGTCAAGAATCAGGTGCAGAGGAGACATTTCAGGTGCTGAAGGAGGCTGAGGACATTAATTTGCTCCTACTGTCTAGTATCAAGTGCAGAGGAGACATTTCAGGTGCCGAAGGAGGCTGAGGACATTAATTTGCTCGTGCTGTCAAGAATCAGGTGCAGAGGAGACATTTCAGGTGCTGAAGGAGGCTTAGGACATTATCAGGTGCAGAGGAGACATTTCAGGTGCCGAAGGAGGCTGAGGACATTAATTTGCTCCTGCTGTGTATTATCAAGTGCAGAGGAGACATTTCAGGTGCAGAAGGAGGCTTAGGACATTATCAGGTGCAGAGGAGACATTTCAGGTGCCGAAGGAGGCTTAGGACATTTTCAGGTGCAGAGGAGACATTTCAGGTGCCGAAGGAGGCTGAGGACATTTTCAGGTGCAGAGGAGACATTTCAGGTGCCGAAGGAGGCTGAGGACATTAATTTGCTCCTGCTGTCTATTATCAGGTTCAGAGGAGACATTTCAGGTGCTGAAGGAGGCTGAGGACATTAATTTGCTCCTGCTGTCTATTATCAGGTGCAGAGGAGACATTTCAGGTGCTGAAGGAGGCTGAGGACATTAATTTGCTCCTGCTGTCTATTAACAGGTGCAAAGGAGACATTTCAGGTGCCGAAGGAGGCTGAGGACATTAATTTGCTCCTGCTGTCTATTATCAGGTGCAGAGGAGACATTTCAGGTGCCGAAGGAGGCTGAGGACATTATCAGGTGCAGAGGAGACATTTCAGGTGCCGAAGGAGGCTTAGGACATTATCAGGTGCAGAGGAGACATTTCAGGTGCCGAAGGAGGCTGAGGACATTAATTTGCTCCTGCTGTCTATTATCAGGTGCAGAGGAGACATTTCAGGTGCCGAAGGAGGCTTAGGACATTATCAGGTGTAGAGGAGACATTTCAGGTGCCGAAGGAGGCTTAGGACATTATCAGGTGCAGAGGAGACATTTCAGGTGCCGAAGGAGGCTGAGGACATTAATTTGCTCCTGCTGTCTATTAACAGGTGCAAAGGAGACATTTCAGGTGCCGAAGGAGGCCGAGGACATTATCAGGTGCAGAGGAGACATTTCAGATGCCGAAGGAGGATGAGGACATTAATTTGCTCCTGCTGTCAAGAATCAGGTGCAGAGGAGACATTTCAGGTGCTTAAGGAGGCTGAGGACATTAATTTGCTCCTGCTGTCTATTAACAGGTGCAAAGGAGACATTTCAGGTGCCGAAGGAGGCCGAGGACATTATCAGGTGCAGAGGAGACATTTCAGATGCCGAAGGAGGATGAGGACATTAATTTGCTCCTGCTGTCTAGTATCAAGTGCAGAGGAGACATTTCAGGTGCCGAAGGAGGCTGAGGACATTAATTTGCTCCTGCTGTGTATTATCAGGTGCAGAGGAGACATTTCAGGTGCTGAAGGAGGCTTAGGACATTATCAGGTGCAGAGGAGACATTTCAGGTGCCGAAGGAGGCTGAGGACATTAATTTGCTCCTGCTGTGTATTATCAAGTGCAGAGGAGACATTTCAGGTGCAGAAGGAGGCTTAGGACATTATCAGGTGCAGAGGAGACATTTCAGGTGCCGAAGGAGGCTTAGGACATTTTCAGGTGCAGAGGAGACATTTCAGGTGCCGAAGGAGGCTGAGGACATTAATTTGCTCCTGCTGTCTATTATCAGGTTCAGAGGAGACATTTCAGGTGCTGAAGGAGGCTGAGGACATTAATTTGCTCCTGCTGTCTATTATCAGGTGCAGATGAGACATTTCAGGTGCTGAAGGAGGCTGAGGACATTAATTTGCTCCTGCTGTCTATTAACAGGTGCAAAGGAGACATTTCAGGTGCCGAAGGAGGCTGAGGACATTAATTTGCTCCTGCTGTCTATTATCAGGTGCAGAGGAGACATTTCAGGTGCCGAAGGAGGCTGAGGACATTAATTTGCTCCTGCTGTCTATTATCAGGTGCAGAGGACACATTTCAGGTGCCGAAGGAGGCTGAGGACATTATCAGGTGCAGAGGAGACATTTCAGGTGCCGAAGGAGGCTGAGGACATTAATTTGCTCCTGCTGTCTATTATCAGGTGCAGAGGACACATTTCAGGTACCGAAGGAGGCTTAGGACATTATCAGGTGCAGAGGAGACATTCCAGGTGCCGAAGGAGGCTGAGGACATTAATTTGCTCCTGCTGTCTATTATCAGGTGCAGAGGAGACATTTCAGGTGCCGAAGGAGGCTTAGGACATTATCAGGTGCAGAGGAGACATTTCAAGTGCTGAAGGAGGCTGAGGACATAATCTGCTCCTGCTGTTTATTATCAGATGCAGAGGAGACATGTCAGGTGCTGAAGGAGGATGAGGACATTAATTTGCTCCTGCTGTCTATTATCAGGTGCAGAGGAGACATTTCAGGTGCCGAAGGAGGCTTAGGACATTATCAGGTGCAGAGGAGACATTTCAGGTGCCGAAGGAGGCTGAGGACATTAATTTGCTCCTGCTGTTTATTATCAGGTGCAGAGGAGACATTTCAGGTGCCGAAGGAGGCTTAGGACATTATCAGGTGCAGAGGAGACATTTCAGGTGCCGAAGGAGGCTGAGGACATTAATTTGCTCCTGCTGTTTATTATCAGGTGCAGAGGAGACATGTCAGGTGCTGAAGGAGGATGAGGACATTAATTTGCTCCTGCTGTTGATTATCAAGTGCAGAGGAGACATTTCAGGTGCTGAAGGAGGCTGAGGACATTAATTTGCTCCTGCTGTCTATTATCAGGTGCAGAGGAGACATTTCAGGTGCCGAAGGAGGCTTAGGACATTATCAGGTGCAGAGGAGACATTTCAGGTGCCGAAGGAGGCTGAGGACATTAATTTGCTCCTGCTGTTGATTATCAAGTGCAGAGGAGACATTTCAGGTGCCGAAGGAGGCTTAGGACATTATCAGGTGCAGAGGAGACATTTCAGGTGCTGAAGGAGGCTGAGGACATTAATTTGCTCCTGCTGTCTATTAACAGGTACAAAGGAGACATTTCAGGTGCCGAAGGAGGCTTAGGACATTCATTTGTTCCTGCTGCTGATTATCAAGTGCAGAGGAGACATTTCAGGTGCCGAAGGAGGCTGAGGACATTAATTTGCTCCTGCTGTCAAGAATCAGGTGCAGAGGAGACATTTCAGGTGCCGAAGGAGGCTTAGGACATTAATTTGCTCCTGCTGTCTATTAACAGGTGCAAAGGAGACATTTCAGGTGCCAAAGGAGGCTGAGGACATTAATTTGCTCCTGCTGTCTATTAACAGGTGCAAAGGAGACATTTCAGGTGCCGAAGGAGGCTGAGGACATTAATTTGCTCCTGCTGTCTATTAACAGGTACAAAGGAGACATTTCAGGTGCCGAAGGAGGCTGAGGACATTAATTTGCTCCTGCTGTCAAGAATCAGGTGCAGAGGAGACATTTCAGGTGCCGAAGGAGGCTTAGGACATTAATTTGCTCCTGCTGTCTATTAACAGGTGCAGAGGAGACATTTCAGGTGCTGAAGGAGGCTGAGGACATTAATTTGCTCCTGCTGTCTATTAACAGGTGCAAAGGAGACATTTCAGGTGCTGAAGGAGGCTGAGGACATTAATTTGCTCCTGCTGTCTAGTATCAAGTGCAGAGGAGACATTTCAGGTGCCGAAGGAGGCTGAGGACATTAATTTGCTCCTGCTGTCTAGTATCAAGTGCAGAGGAGACATTTCAGGTGCAGAAGGAGGCTGAGGACATTAATTTGCTCCTGCTGTCTAGTATCAAGTGCAGAGGAGACATTTCAGGTGCCGAAGGAGGCTGAGGACATTAATTTGCTCCTGCTGTCTAGTATCAAGTGCAGAGGAGACATTTCAGGTGCCGAAGGAGGCTGAGGACATTAATTTGCTCCTGCTGTCTATTATCAGGTGCAGAGGAGACATTTCAGGTGCTGAAGGAGGCTGAGGACATTAATTTGCTCCTGCTGTCAAGAATCAGGTGCAGAGGAGACATTTCAGGTGCCGAAGGAGGCTTAGGACATTTTCAGGTGCAGAGGAGACATTTCAGGTGCCGAAGGAGGCTTAGGACATTTTCAGGTGCAGAGGAGACATTTCAGGTGCCGAAGGAGGCTGAGGACATTAATTTGCTCCTGCTGTCTATTATCAGGTGCAGAGGAGACATTTCAGGTGCTGAAGGAGGCTTAGGACATTATCAGGTGCAGAGGAGACATTTCAGGTGCCGAAGGAGGCTGAGGACATTAATTTGCTCCTGCTGTGTATTATCAAGTGCAGAGGAGACATTTCAGGTGCCGAAGGAGGCTTAGGACATTATCAGGTGCAGAGGAGACATTTCAGGTGCCGAAGGAGGCTTAGGACATTTTCAGGTGCAGAGGAGACATTTCAGGTGCCGAAGGAGGCTGAGGACATTAATTTGCTCCTGCTGTCTATTATCAGGTTCAGAGGAGACATTTCAGGTGCTGAAGGAGGCTGAGGACATTAATTTGCTCCTGCTGTCTATTATCAGGTGCAGATGAGACATTTCAGGTGCCGAAGGAGGCTGAGGACATTAATTTGCTCCTGCTGTTTATTATCAGATGCAGAGGAGACATGTCAGGTGCTGAAGGAGGATGAGGACATTAATTTGCTCCTGCTGTCTATTATCAGGTGCAGAGGAGACATTTCAGGTGCCGAAGGAGGCTTAGGACATTATCAGGTGCAGAGGAGACATTTCAGGTGCCGAAGGAGGCTGAGGACATTAATTTGCTCCTGCTGTTTATTATCAGGTGCAGAGGAGACATTTCAAGTGCTGAAGGAGGCTGAGGACATAATCTGCTCCTGCTGTTTATTATCAGATGCAGAGGAGACATGTCAGGTGCTGAAGGAGGATGAGGACATTAATTTGCTCCTGCTGTTGATTATCAAGTGCAGAGGAGACATTTCAGGTGCTGAAGGAGGCTGAGGACATTAATTTGCTCCTGCTGTCTATTATCAGGTGCAGAGGAGACATTTCAGGTGCCGAAGGAGGCTTAGGACATTATCAGGTGCAGAGGAGACATTTCAGGTGCCGAAGGAGGCTTAGGACATTCATTTGCTCCTGCTGTTGATTATCAAGTGCAGAGGAGACATTTCAGGTGCCGAAGGAGGCTGAGGACATTAATTTGCTCCTGCTGTCAAGAATCAGGTGCAGAGGAGACATTTCAGGTGCCGAAGGAGGCTGAGGACATTAATTTGCTCCTGCTGTCTAGTATCAAGTGCAGAGGAGACATTTCAGGTGCCGAAGGAGGCTGAGGACATTAATTTGCTCCTGCTGTCTATTATCAGGTGCAGTGGAGACATTTCAAGTGCTGAAGGAGGCTGAGGACATAATCTGCTCCTGCTGTTTATTATCAGATGCAGAGGAGACATGTCAGGTGCTGAAGGAGGATGAGGACATTAATTTGCTCCTGCTGTTGATTATCAAGTGCAGAGGAGACATTTCAGGTGCCGAAGGAGGCTTAGGACATTCATTTGTTCCTGCTGTTGATTATCAAGTGCAGAGGAGACATTTCAGGTGCCAAAGGAGGCTGAGGACATTAATTTGCTCCTGCTGTCTATTAACAGGTGCAAAGGAGACATTTCAGGTGCCGAAGGAGGCTGAGGACATTAATTTGCTCCTGCTGTCTATTAACAGGTACAAAGGAGACATTTCAGGTGCCGAAGGAGACTGAGGACATTCATTTGCTCCTGCTATTGATTATCAAGTGCAGAGGAGACATTTCAGGTGCCGAAGGAGGCTTAGGACATTATCAGGTGCAGAGGAGACATTTCAGGTGCTGAAGGAGGCTGAGGACATTAATTTGCTCCTGCTGTCTATTAACAGGTACAAAGGAGACATTTCAGGTGCCGAAGGAGGCTGAGGACATTAATTTGCTCCTGCTGTCAAGAATCAGGTGCAGAGGAGACATTTCAGGTGCCGAAGGAGGCTTAGGACATTAATTTGCTCCTGCTGTCTATTAACAGGTGCAGAGGAGACATTTCAGGTGCTGAAGGAGGCTGAGGACATTAATTTGCTCCTGCTGTCTATTAACAGGTGCAAAGGAGACATTTCAGGTGCTGAAGGAGGCTGAGGACATTAATTTGCTCCTGCTGTCTAGTATCAAGTGCAGAGGAGACATTTCAGGTGCCGAAGGAGGCTGAGGACATTAATTTGCTCCTGCTGTCTAGTATCAAGTGCAGAGGAGACATTTCAGGTGCAGAAGGAGGCTGAGGACATTAATTTGCTCCTGCTGTCTAGTATCAAGTGCAGAGGAGACATTTCAGGTGCCGAAGGAGGCTGAGGACATTAATTTGCTCCTGCTGTCTAGTATCAAGTGCAGAGGAGACATTTCAGGTGCCGAAGGAGGCTGAGGACATTAATTTGCTCCTGCTGTCTATTATCAGGTGCAGAGGAGACATTTCAGGTGCTGAAGGAGGCTTAGGACATTATCAGGTGCAGAGGAGACATTTCAGGTGCCGAAGGAGGCTTAGGACATTAATTTGCTCCTGCTGTCTATTAACAGGTGCAAAGGAGACATTTCAGGTGCCGAAGGAGGCTGAGGACATTAATTTGCTCCTGCTGTCTATTAACAGGTGCAAAGGAGACATTTCAGGTGCCGAAGGAGGCTTAGGACATTAATTTGCTCCTGCTGTCTATTAACAGGTGCAAAGGAGACATTTCAGGTGCCGAAGGAGGCTGAGGACATTAATTTGCTCCTGCTGTCTATTAACAGGTACAAAGGAGACATTTCAGGTGCCGAAGGAGACTGAGGACATTCATTTGCTCCTGCTATTGATTATCAAGTGCAGAGGAGACATTTCAGGTGCCGAAGGAGGCTTAGGACATTATCAGGTGCAGAGGAGACATTTCAGGTGCTGAAGGAGGCTGAGGACATTAATTTGCTCCTGCTGTCTATTAACAGGTACAAAGGAGACATTTCAGGTGCCGAAGGAGGCTGAGGACATTAATTTGCTCCTGCTGTCAAGAATCAGGTGCAGAGGAGACATTTCAGGTGCCGAAGGAGGCTTAGGACATTAATTTGCTCCTGCTGTCTATTAACAGGTGCAGAGGAGACATTTCAGGTGCTGAAGGAGGCTGAGGACATTAATTTGCTCCTGCTGTCTATTAACAGGTGCAGAGGAGACATTTCAGGTGCTGAAGGAGGCTGAGGACATTAATTTGCTCCTGCTGTCTATTAACAGGTGCAAAGGAGACATTTCAGGTGCTGAAGGAGGCTGAGGACATTAATTTGCTCCTGCTGTCTAGTATCAAGTGCAGAGGAGACATTTCAGGTGCCGAAGGAGGCTGAGGACATTAATTTGCTCCTGCTGTCTAGTATCAAGTGCAGAGGAGACATTTCAGGTGCAGAAGGAGGCTGAGGACATTAATTTGCTCCTGCTGTCTAGTATCAAGTGCAGAGGAGACATTTCAGGTGCCGAAGGAGGCTGAGGACATTAATTTGCTCCTGCTGTCTAGTATCAAGTGCAGAGGAGACATTTCAGGTGCCGAAGGAGGCTGAGGACATTAATTTGCTCCTGCTGTCTATTATCAGGTGCAGAGGAGACATTTCAGGTGCTGAAGGAGGCTTAGGACATTATCAGGTGCAGAGGAGACATTTCAGGTGCCGAAGGAGGCTTAGGACATTAATTTGCTCCTGCTGTCTATTAACAGGTGCAAAGGAGACATTTCAGGTGCCGAAGGAGGCTGAGGACATTAATTTGCTCCTGCTGTCTATTAACAGGTGCAAAGGAGACATTTCAGGTGCCGAAGGAGGCTTAGGACATTAATTTGCTCCTGCTGTCTATTAACAGGTGCAAAGGAGACATTTCAGGTGCCGAAGGAGGCTGAGGACATTAATTTGCTCCTGCTGTCTATTAACAGGTACAAAGGAGACATTTCAGGTGCCGAAGGAGACTGAGGACATTCATTTGCTCCTGCTATTGATTATCAAGTGCAGAGGAGACATTTCAGGTGCCGAAGGAGGCTTAGGACATTATCAGGTGCAGAGGAGACATTTCAGGTGCTGAAGGAGGCTGAGGACATTAATTTGCTCCTGCTGTCTATTAACAGGTACAAAGGAGACATTTCAGGTGCCGAAGGAGGCTGAGGACATTAATTTGCTCCTGCTGTCAAGAATCAGGTGCAGAGGAGACATTTCAGGTGCCGAAGGAGGCTTAGGACATTAATTTGCTCCTGCTGTCTATTAACAGGTGCAGAGGAGACATTTCAGGTGCTGAAGGAGGCTGAGGACATTAATTTGCTCCTGCTGTCTATTAACAGGTGCAAAGGAGACATTTCAGGTGCTGAAGGAGGCTGAGGACATTAATTTGCTCCTGCTGTCTAGTATCAAGTGCAGAGGAGACATTTCAGGTGCAGAAGGAGGCTGAGGACATTAATTTGCTCCTGCTGTCTAGTATCAAGTGCAGAGGAGACATTTCAGGTGCCGAAGGAGGCTGAGGACATTAATTTGCTCCTGCTGTCTAGTATCAAGTGCAGAGGAGACATTTCAGGTGCCGAAGGAGGCTGAGGACATTAATTTGCTCCTGCTGTCTATTATCAGGTGCAGAGGAGACATTTCAGGTGCTGAAGGAGGCTTAGGACATTATCAGGTGCAGAGGAGACATTTCAGGTGCCGAAGGAGGCTTAGGACATTTTCAGGTGCAGAGGAGACATTTCAGGTGCCGAAGGAGGCTGAGGACATTAATTTGCTCCTGCTGTCTATTATCAGGTGCAGAGGAGACATTTCAGGTGCTGAAGGAGGCTTAGGACATTATCAGGTGCAGAGGAGACATTTCAGGTGCCGAAGGAGGCTGAGGACATTAATTTGCTCCTGCTGTGTATTATCAAGTGCAGAGGAGACATTTCAGGTGCCGAAGGAGGCTTAGGACATTATCAGGTGCAGAGGAGACATTTCAGGTGCCGAAGGAGGCTTAGGACATTTTCAGGTGCAGAGGAGACATTTCAGGTGCCGAAGGAGGCTGAGGACATTATCAGGTGCAGAGGAGACATTTCAGGTGCCGAAGGAGGCTTAGGACATTATCAGGTGCAGAGGAGACATTCCAGGTGCCGAAGGAGGCTGAGGACATTAATTTGCTCCTGCTGTCTATTATCAGGTGCAGAGGAGACATTTCAGGTGCCGAAGGAGGCTGAGGACATTAATTTGCTCCTGCTGTTTATTATCAGGTGCAGAGGAGACATTTCAAGTGCTGAAGGAGGCTGAGGACATAATCTGCTCCTGCTGTTTATTATCAGGTGCAGAGGAGACATTTCAGGTGCCGAAGGAGGCTGAGGACATTAATTTGCTCCTGCTGTCTATTATCAGATGCAGAGGAGACATTTCAGGTGCTGAAGGAGGCTGAGGACATTAATTTGCTCCTGCTGTTTATTATCAGATGCAGAGGAGACATTTCAAGTGCCGAAGGAGGCTGAGGACATTAATTTGCTCCTGCTGTCTATTATCAGGTGCAGAGGAGACATTTCAGGTGCCGAAGGAGGCTGAGGACATTAATTTGCTCCTGCTGTTTATTATCAGGTGCAGAGGAGACATTTCAGGTGCCGAAGGAGGCTGAGGACATTAATTTGCTCCTGCTGTTTATTATCAGATGCAGAGGAGACATTTCAGGTGCCGAAGGAGGCTGAGGACATTAATTTGCTCCTGCTGTTTATTATCAGATGCAGAGGAGACATGTCAGGTGCTGAAGGAGGATGAGGACATTAATTTGCTCCTGCTGTCTATTATCAGGTGCAGAGGAGACATTTCAGGTGCCGAAGGAGGCTTAGGACATTATCAGATGCAGAGGAGACATGTCAGGTGCTGAAGGAGGATGAGGACATTAATTTGCTCCTGCTGTCTATTATCAGGTGCAGAGGAGACATTTCAGGTGCCGAAGGAGGCTGAGGACATTAATTTGCTCCTGCTGTTTATTATCAGGTGCAGAGGAGACATTTCAAGTGCTGAAGGAGGCTGAGGACATAATCTGCTCCTGCTGTTGATTATCAAGTGCAGAGGAGACATTTCAGGTGCTGAAGGAGGCTGAGGACATTAATTTGCTCCTGCTGTCTATTATCAGGTGCAGAGGAGACATTTCAGGTGCCGAAGGAGGCTTAGGACATTATCAGGTGCAGAGGAGACATTTCAGGTGCCGAAGGAGGCTGAGGACATTAATTTGCTCCTGCTGTCAAGAATCAGGTGCAGAGGAGACATTTCAGGTGCCGAAGGAGGCTGAGGACATTAATTTGCTCCTGCTGTCTAGTATCAAGTGCAGAGGAGACATTTCAGGTGCCGAAGGAGGCTGAGGACATTAATTTGCTCCTGCTGTCTAGTATCAAGTGCAGAGGAGACATTTCAGGTGCCGAAGGAGGCTGAGGACATTAATTTGCTCCTGCTGTCTAGTATCAAGTGCAGAGGAGACATTTCAGGTGCCGAAGGAGGCTGAGGACATTAATTTGCTCCTGCTGTCTAGTATCAAGTGCAGAGGAGACATTTCAGGTGCCGAAGGAGGCTGAGGACATTAATTTGCTCCTGCTGTCTATTATCAGGTGCAGAGGAGACATTTCAAGTGCTGAAGGAGGCTGAGGACATAATCTGCTCCTGCTGTTTATTATCAGATGCAGAGGAGACATGTCAGGTGCTGAAGGAGGATGAGGACATTAATTTGCTCCTGCTGTTGATTATCAAGTGCAGAGGAGACATTTCAGGTGCCGAAGGAGGCTGAGGACATTAATTTGCTCAGGCTGTCTATTATCAGGTGCAGAGGAGACATTTCAGGTGCTGAAGGAGGCTGAGGACATTAATTTGCTCAGGCTGTCTATTATCAGGTGCAGAGGAGACATTTCAGGTGCTGAAGGAGGCTGAGGACATAATCTGCTCCTGCTGTTTATTATCAGATGCAGAGGAGACATGTCAGGTGCTGAAGGAGGATGAGGACATTAATTTGCTCCTGCTGTTGATTATCAAGTGCAGAGGAGACATTTCAGGTGCCGAAGGAGGCTGAGGACATTAATTTGCTCCTGCTGTCAAGAATCAGGTGCAAAGGAGACATTTCAGGTGCCGAAGGAGGCTGAGGACATTAATTTGCTCCTGCTGTCTATTATCAGGTGCAGAGGAGATATTTCAAGTGCTGAAGGAGGCTGAGGACATAATCTGCTCCTGCTGTTTATTATCAGATGCAGAGGAGACATGTCAGGTGCTGAAGGAGGATGAGGACATTAATTTGCTCCTGCTGTTGATTATCAAGTGCAGAGGAGACATTTCAGGTGCCGAAGGAGGCTGAGGACATTAATTTGCTCCTGCTGTCTATTATCAGGTGCAGAGGAGACATTTCAGGTGCTGAAGGAGGATGAGGACATTAATTTGCTCCTGCTGTCTATTAACAGGTGCAAAGGAGACATTTCAGGTGCCGAAGGAGGCTGAGGACATTAATTTGCTCCTGCTGTCTATTAACAGGTGCAGAGGAGACATGTCAGGTGCTGAAGGAGGATGAGGACATTAATTTGCTCCTGCTGTTGATTATCAAGTGCAGAGGAGACATTTCAGGTGCCGAAGGAGGCTGAGGACATTAATTTGCTCCTGCTGTCAAGAATCAGGTGCAGAGGAGACATTTCAGGTGCTGAAGGAGGCTGAGGACATTAATTTGCCCCTGCTGTCTATTATCAAGTGCAGAGGAGACATTTCAGGTGCCGAAGGAGGCTGAGGACATTAATTTGCTCCTGCTGTCAAGAATCAGGTGCAGAGGAGACATTTCAGGTGCCGAAGGAGGCTGAGGACATTAATTTGCTCCTGCTGTCTATTATCAGGTGCAGAGGAGACATTTCAGGTGCTGAAGGAGACTGAGGACATTAATTTGCTCCTGCTGTCTATTATCAGGTGCAGAGGAGACATTTCAGGTGCCGAAGGAGACTGAGGACATTAATTTGCTCCTGCTGTCTAGTATCAAGTGCAGAGGAGACATTTCAGGTGCCGAAGGAGGCTGAGGACATTAATTTGCTCCTGCTGTCTAGTATCAAGTGCAGAGGAGACATTTCAGGTGCCGAAGGAGGCTGAGGACATTAATTTGCTCCTGCTGTCTATTATCAGGTGCTGAAGGAGACATTTCAGGTGCTGAAGGAGGCTTAGGACATTATCAGGTGCAGAGGAGACATTTCAGGTGCCGAAGGAGGCTGAGGACATTATCAGGTGCAGAGGAGACATTTCAGGTGCCGAAGGAGGCTTAGGACATTAATTTGCTCCTGCTGTCTATTATCAGGTGCAGAGGAGATATTTCAAGTGCTGAAGGAGGCTGAGGACATAATCTGCTCCTGCTGTTTATTATCAGATGCAGAGGAGACATGTCAGGTGCTGAAGGAGGCTGAGGACATTAATTTGCTCAGGCTGTCTATTATCAGGTGCAGAGGAGACATTTCAGGTGCCGAAGGAGGCTGAGGACATTAATTTGCTCCTGCTGTCTATTAACAGGTGCAGAGGAGACATTTCAGGTGCCGAAGGAGGCTGAGGACATTAATTTGCTCCTGCTGTCTATTATCAGATGCAGAGGAGACATTTCAAGTGCCGAAGGAGGCTGAGGACATTAATTTGCTCCTGCTGTCAAGAATCAGGTGCAGAGGAGACATTTCAGGTGCTGAAGGAGGCTGAGGACATTAATTTGCTCCTGCTGTCTATTATCAAGTGCAGAGGAGACATTTCAGGTGCTGAAGGAGGCTGAGGACATTAATTTGCTCCTGCTGTTGATTATCAAGTGCAGAGGAGACATTTCAGGTGCTGAAGGAGGCTGAGGACATTAATTTGCTTCTGCTGTCTATTATCAGGTGCAGAGGAGACATTTCAGGTGCCGAAGGAGGCTGAGGACATTAATTTGCTCCTGCTGTCAAGAATCAGGTGCAGAGGAGACATTTCAGGTGCCGAAGGAGGCTGAGGACATTAATTTGCTCCTGCTGTCTATTATCAGGTGCAGAGGAGACATTTCAGGTGCTGAAGGAGACTGAGGACATTAATTTGCTCCTGCTGTCTATTATCAGGTGCAGAGGAGACATTTCAGGTGCCGAAGGAGGCTGAGGACATTAATTTGCTCCTGCTGTCAAGAATCAGGTGCAGAGGAGACATTTCAGGTGCCGAAGGAGGCTGAGGACATTAATTTGCTCCTGCTGTCTATTATCAGGTGCAGAGGAGACATTTCAGGTGCCGAAGGAGGCTGAGGACATTAATTTGCTCCTGCTGTCTATTAACAGGTGCAAAGGAGACATTTCAGGTGCCGAAGGAGGCTGAGGACATTATCAGGTGCAGAGGAGACATTTCAGGTGCTGAAGGAGGCTGAGGACATTATCAGGTGCAGAGGAGACATTTCAGGTGCTGAAGGAGGCTGAGGACATTAATTTGCTCCTGCTGTCTATTATCAGGTGCAGAGGAGACATTTCAGGTGCTGAAGGAGGCTGAGGACATTAATTTGCTCCTGCTGTTAAGAATCAGGTGCAGAGGAGACATTTCAGGTGCTGAAGGGTTAGGGGTTGAGGTTGAGAACATACATGTCCTGCTGTTTTCAGTAATTAGTTGCAGTGCAGACCTTCAGGTGTAGACAGAGGCTGAGGACATTAATTATCTGCTGCTGTCCATAATCAGGTGCATGTTTCAGGTGCAGTGGATATATATATATAGTTGTATACATACAACTGCTGAAGGAGACTGCAGAGTTTTTCTTTGTCTTGCTGTCAATAATCAGATGTGCGCTTCATGTGCAGCAGAGACATATTCAGTTGCTGAAGGAGGTTGAGGACATTACAATTCTACTGCTGGACTGCAGTGGCAGAGGAAATCTTCACTTACTAAATCACTAAGATACCAAGTACTACATTTCTTCCGTTTCCCACATTTACTTCACATTGTCCTGGTTTTCAGCACAATTAAATGTTCATGCATTAAATGAAATGTAATGTACTTGTTTTCAGTTGAACACTGCAGACAAAGTGTCATCAGTGCCTTTCATCCAACCCCATGTAACAACCACCTGACTTAGAAACCACTGGAGCAAACCTGTTTGCTTTATCTTAACCTACGTTTAGGTCTTGACTGGTATACATATCTTGATCCCACAGTGATCGTGGTCACATCTCAACAGTTTGTTAACAAGACCTTTCCCTGATTTTCACTAGTTTTTTTCTTCCCTAACCTTTTGCCTAACCTCAATAATCCTCAGTTTAATCTTTAAATCTTTTTCCTAATTTCTCTATTTTCATTCTTTGTTTTGTTTATTAATATCTACTTGTTTCTCTGTCTTTCTATCTCTTGTCACACCCTGTGCTGTGTTACTGCACGGTGATGGAGTTGTCGCACACTGTGCCTGCTCACAGTGTCAGCAAGGTCAAGTAATCGTGGCTGTCCCTGTCTTAGGTTGTCCCAAAGTTTTCAGGGGGATCTTACCCGTCATTGGTGAATCAGTCTTCCATACTTGACCCTTTTCTTATGAGTGATATGAGTTTAGTGATATGACTCTATTTTGCCTCAGTTAAACTGAGTTAACTGATCTGTAACTGTAGGACCAGGACAACCATTTGTTGTTTTGTCCTTCTATGTCCTGTCCTGTTATCTCACCGTTACAGCGTTGTCTGTTTTGTTTTGAGTCAGTGAGGTTGGTTTACATCACAAGTGATTTTCAACCAACCCAACTAACTTCTCCCTATCGAGCATCAAGTATCCATGTATGTATATTTTTAAGTTCTCATGTCTCCTGTGCTGTGTTACTGCACAGTGACGGAGTTGTCGCACACTGTGCCTGCTCACAGTGTCGACAAGGTCAAGTAATCGTGGCTGTCCCTGTCTTAGGTTGTCCCAGAGTTTTCAGGGGGATCTTACCCGTCATTGGTGAAGCAGCCTTCCATACTTGACCTTTTAATTTTAGAGTCATATCACTGTTTTGTTTTGCCTCAGTTATGCCTTTTTTCAGTTAACATCTATTTGTTTCTCTGTCTTTGTATCTCCTGTCACAACATGTGCTGTGTTACTGTACGGTGACGTAGTTCTCTGTTTCCTTTTACATCATTTAAGTTAGTTTACATCACGTTTACTCACAGGAGTAGTGGGCTAGTGCTTCAAAGGTTGAGTTACATTGCTTATGATATATTCGTATGTATCGTATCTAGCTTAAGGCTGAAGGCTTGTCGCACACTGTGCCTGCTCAGAGTGTGCGACAGGGTCAAGTAATCGTGGCTGTCCCTGTCTTAGGTTGTCCCAAAGTTTTCAGGGGGATCTTACCCGTCATTGGTGAAGCAGCCTTCCATACTTGACCCTTTCTTATGAGGCATATCACTCTATTTTGTTTTGCATCAGTTCGGTCATTTTACACGAGGTTGGCAAAGGTTAGGTTAGCCTTGTATTTACTAAGTCAGGGTTTGGTTAAGTTAATGCAAAAGCTGTTATCCAGTTGTTCAGTTACTTCGGTGGTTGCAAAAATATTCTGCTCTAATTTACATCTTACATGCAGTCTCAGTTATCCCTCTCCATATGTTTCTAGCTGCTCCCTCTTTAACATGACATGTACTCAACTGCATTTTGTGCGCATCAGAATATTGACAGCATGACAGTGGATAAGTTGCAGCCTACCTCTTTACCTCTGTCCTCGTCCTCGCTGAATGTCTCCACCTTACAGCAACCTCTGCTCCACCATGTGTTGAGCTTTGAAAGCCGGCTGACATTTGGAGCTTCTTTCTCCTGCTTTGCTCTGTCCTTCCTCTCCCCTTTCCCTCTTTCTTTTAACTCTTCTGGGTCTCTCGTTCATTCTTCTCCTCCCTCTGCTAGCTTTCTGACTCATTTGTCTCTTGCGTCTCTCTTCTGCCTTTGCCTCTCTCCACTTGTCTCTTGTTTTACTCCTGGACAGCAGACCGTTTCTCCTCCTGATCATCCACCTTCCCTTACCGTACAGGAGTGGGCCAGCAGAAAGTAGCAAGAGGAATTGCTACTTTCTGCTGGTCCCCTCCTGTATGACAGGCCGGTAATCCTTCGTCTTCATCATGTTCTCTTCATTCCTCATTCTTTGCTGTTCCTCCTTCATCCTGGCCCACTCCTGCAAAGTACTCTGCCTTCTCTTTGTAGTTCTGGACAATGGACACGACCATCTTCATTGTCTCTTCCAGGTCCTTTTCTTCCTCCTCATTACCTGGGTTGTGCACCTTGCAGGTGTGTCAGTCCTTGGTTTGGATATCATTGTGTGAGTGCAGTTGCAACTCAAAAGATCTACTTCCTGCTTATTGGAAATGTAACCTGCAAGTTATTTAGCTAAGAGAGTATGTGTACTCCTCCAACACGATACAGTACAGAATAAGTGCTAAGTTTCAGTCATATTCAGTAAATTAACATGAAATAATCTTTCCTTCTCACTGTTTCTGTGAAAGAGCTGAGAAAACACAGAGCAATGACTGCAAAGCTTTCACCTCACATGAAAGTTCCTGTCCTGTAAAGAAAGATGTTGAATGCAGTCCATTTTGCACATGTGCAGCAAGTGAGGTAAAGTTTAAAGACATCATGGTGAGAGTGCAGTTGCAGATGAGTCTCCTGCTTATTGGAAATGTAATCTGTGAGAGTTATTTAGCTGAGAAACAGATCAGTTCAGTAAAAGTAACAGATTTTAAAGCAGCTGCAGGGCAGATTTAACTCTCCAAAGGTGATTTGGGAATAAGTTTCAAGTTAAGTTGTTTCAGAGTAATATTCAACAGATTAACATGAAATAATCTTTCCTTCTCACTGTTTCTGTGAAAGAGCTGAGAAAACACAGAGCAATGACTGCAAAGCTTTCACCTCATGTGAAAGTTCCTGTCCTGTAAAGAAAGATGTTGAACGCAGTCCATTTTGCACATGTGCAGCAAGTGAGGCAAAGTTTAAAGACATCATCTTATTTAAAATGTAATCTGTGAAAGTTACTTGCCTAAAAGACCGATGCAGAAAAAACACGTGTGCTCCTTCTCCAAGACGATGCCGTTCAGAAAAAGTAGATTGAAGAATCAATTTGTTAAACCAGCTACAGGTCCAGTCCTTCCTCTTCAAAGGTCATCCGGGAATGAGTGCTGATCTCTCTGTCTCTCTCTTATATGCAAATATCTCATTCCAAATGGAACTCAACTGGAATTCTCAAATGACTTTGATCTTTCTTTGATCTTTCCTTGATCTTTCTTTGATCTTTGTTGTTGTGAATTCTTCATGTTTACAGACTTTTATTTTGAAACTCCAGCTTTTATTTTGAAAGTACAGCGCGATGGTTTTTTCGCGCATTTTTCTGTTTTGCTGGTTGGTAAAGAAGTAATGGCTAAAAACAAACCCTGTAGTAGCCCTGTAGTGGTCGATTTGCACACACACCAGCTTCAGGGTTTAACATCCAACATTTCTGAAAGAAAACTTAATATTCAGCAAATTAGCATGAAATAATCTTTCCTTCTCACACACAGAGCAATGACTGCAAAGCTTTCAGCGCATTTGAAAGTTCCTGTCCCGTAAAGAAAGCAGCGAAATGCTGATCGCAGTATAATATATCATATGGGAATGCTAAATTATGAAGTATTGACATTAATGATGCGCACTGATGTGAAGTTTAACACTATAAACACACTTCAGACAACATGAACTGTAACACAACAAACAATTCGGCTTACAACTCTGATATATGAAGGGGTGGGAAAGGAAGGACATTTCAACATGGCAGTAAAAATGTATATAAATGTATAACACCAGCTGAACAGATCTAATCTTTATAAATTACCCTGAGAAATGTAAGGTGGGAGTAGTTACCTACATTATTATTTTCCATAACAGCCATTACTCCATCACACTAACTGACGTTAAAACAAGCTAACGCTATTTATCGATTAGCAAACTATGTTAGGCTCAAAGTTACTATCCTTCAGCAACAGACAAATAATTTTTAATGACATTATCTTTACTGTACCTCTGTCTTTGTCGTGTTTTTCCTCATCTTCTTCTCTTTTCTTCCTTCTCTGGACAATGACCGCAGAGTTTTGGTCATTTTTCACAATATTATTGTCAAAGATAACTGACCTTCCCGCCAGAGAGCAGGTCCAGTCTAATCAGTCAGAGGAGGGGGGGGGGCTTAGGAAAGTATTATTGTTAGTATTATTATTGTTATAATTAAATATGCAGTTAAATTAATGTGGGCGCATTATTTTCATATTAATAAATAAAAGTACCAACTAGTTTTAGTGTAAGAATAGTGAAAGTTACATTTGTTTTGTCTTCCCCCGTTTGTGGCGCCCCCTGGATGGACGATTTATTAGCATTACCATTAGCATTAGCATTTCCCTTTACTTGCCTATACCACGGGCCGGCTCTGAGCACGCGCATACATCCATAAACCGTTAACTGACCTTCCCGCCAGAGAGCAGGTACAGTCTAACTAGTCAGAGGAGGGGGGGTTAGGAAAGTATTATTATTATTGTTATTAGTATTAAATAGGCTTTTCTATGCAGTTAAATTAATGCGGGCTTATTATTTTCATATTAAGAAATAATAGTACCAACTAGTTGTAGTGTAAGAATAGTGAAAGTTACATTTTTTTTGTCTTCCCCCGTTTGTGGCGCCCCCTGGATGGACGGCGTCTTTAGCATTTCCCCTCACCGCCTGTGTCACAGGCCGGCTCTGGCTCAGAGTAAATGTTATGGCGGAGATGAGCCACTGAATGACAGCGAACATGAGCTTCACTGCTTTGTGAGTTTAAAATCTGCCCAGTCCTCCATACCGACACTACGGTGAACTCGGTGTCCCGGAAAACAACCTTCACCTGGGTAGGTCGGTAACTTTTACAATGACTTTGTCACTTTCCACGATGCACTGCGGGTCAGGATGTCTGTCACGACACAATCACACAGCATCCATGAGAGTACAAACACAGGGACGATGATGGTGGAGATATATTTTATAGAAACTCACTGAAAAAAAACACAAACAAACATGCAGTCTGGGTCCTTTTGGGCTCTAAACGGTCTTTACCTACAAATCATCTCCAACCTGCAACCATCTTATGAACTAACACCGCCATCTCCTGGCACACAGTCATTAAACACCTCATGGACTCACTGACTAAGTCTGAACATCATCAAACACTTATTTGTTTAATTAGACCTCTCCTCTGGACTGTCAGCTGGAATAACTGAAAACATATAAATGTGTGGGTGTGCACTTTTTTATTCAGAAAATACAGACTGCAGTTCTTACTCATGATATTTAAAAAGTTGCTTTTTCTATAAGATTTTGGGGTATTCTTTTGCCACCTTTGCAGGTACTGCATTGCTGTGCACCTGCAGGTCAGTGTCATAGTGTGAAAACATGTTAGTGTGTATCACTTTTCACTCTAAGTGTCACCATTACAGACTTTAAAACACATCAGCGTAGGCTGACTGTATTCAGGGATCATTCGGTGGAAAAGGTGTACCCCTGATCACGACTGCCACCATGATCTCAGTGTTTTTGAATCATTTATTTGACCTCCATCACAGTTTAGCTTGTAACTATTCATGGATGTATGCGCGTGCTTAGAGCCGGCCAGTGGTACAGTAGGCGGTAAAGGGAAATGCCACAAACGGGAAGACAAAAAATAAAATGTAACTTTCACTATTCTTATACTAAAACTAGTTGGTACTATTATTTATTATTAAAATAATAAGCCCACATTAATTTAACTGCATAGAAAAGCCTATTTAATAATAATAATAACAATAATACTCTCCTAATGTCACTCTACTCTCTTCAGATGCACCGTTGAGATATCTGAATCCCATCCCTGCAAATCTTGGGCCATCATCAGTGACCTCCTCTTCATCTCCACTTCAGCAACATGAAGCGATCCTCCTGTCGCCTCCTCCACCTCAGAAGAACCCAGTGATGCAGCATCAGTACTGAAGGCTGCACCAGTAGACCCCGCTGACTGGCCATCTCCTCTAACTGATGAGGTACGAACAGAGTTACAGGGTCAGACATTCCTCCATAAACCACTAGAGGGAGGTTTTGTTACACCAGTTGTACATGTAACAAAACAAGCTTTAAACCACCGGTTCCCAAACTAGGTGTATCGTCTGGAATATAATTGTTATTAATCATTAAATGTTGTAAAATCTGACAGGACAAAGGCACAGTGGAGAAAAGTCTGCAGTTAAAACAACCAAAGAGCTTAAAGACCTTTTGTGGAACCTTAATCAGTATCCTTGGTAACACCTGTGCCACAAAATGGCTGCTTAAGGTTCTAAAATTAAGTTCTAAATGGTTCACAAAATGGCTGCTGTGCCGTGCAGTGCCTTATTTATATTGTATTCATAATTTATATATATAATTATCACAATTAGCGATATTATCATGATATTCTTAATTCAAATCAAATCAAATTTTATTTGTATAGCCCAAAGTCGCAAAACACATTTTGCCTCTGAGGGCTTTACAATCTGTACAGGGAGTGACACCCTCTGTCCTTAGACCCTCTGTCCTTAGACCCTCTGTCCTTACACCCTCTGTCCTTACACCCTCTGTCCTTAGACCCTCGGTTCGAGTGAGGAAAAACTTGCCCACAAAAAACTTTTAACAGGAAAAAAAGTGGAAGAAACCTCAGGAAGAGCCACAGAGGAGGGATCCCTCTCCCAGGACGGACAGACGTGCAATAGATGTCACGTGTACAGAACAAATCAACACAAACATATTGTACAATTACAATGATACAATGATAGAATGATGAATGATGATCAATGATGGACAATGTCTCCCACCCCATGCAGGACACCATCACTGCACTGAACAGCTCCCTCAGCGATAGACTCCTTCACCCCAAATGTGTGAAGGAAAGATATCGTAGGTCCTTCCTTCCTGCTGCTGTCAGACTGTTTAATAACCAGCACTGCTCCCAGTAAACCACATACACTCACAAGGACTACATTTCAATTCACACTCTGTCACCATGTGCAATAACAATATAATAATAATGTAAATAATAATAACTTGCAATAATAATAATGTGCAATAACTACTCCACAGTGCAATTTAATATCCCCCGTGCAACTGCTGTTGTTGTTTCTTTTTTCTATTGTCTGTTCTGTACATAGTGTTTTATATTATATTATAGTGTTTATAGTGTTTTATATTATATTATTTTTTCTTTAACTCCATATTCTTATTCTTATTTATGCTAATAGCTCTTTTTCTGTTACTATCCACTTTGCTGCTACAACACTGTGAATTTCCCCTTTGTGGGACAATAAAGGTCTATCTTATCTTATCTTATCTTATCTTATGATTACAGTAGCAGTGGAACCTGTGATAGAGATAGAGAGACACAGATGCACAGCAGCAGTAAATCATTAACTAACTATAAACTGTAATGGAGATATGGTAACATTAATGACAGTAATAATATATGTAGTGGACGTCGTGCAGGACCACAGCAGCAGTCACGATCCACGAGAACCTGCTGGACGAGAGAGCACAGAAACTCCGGGGAAGAAGTTTAGTTAGTAAGATGCATTAATGAGACGTGTGTGTTCATACCTGAACTAACCCCAAAGCAGTGTATTTTATTTGTCTTCAAACACGTCTGCATCATTTTTTTTACAAGAGAAAATCATCATTTGGTAACAAGCACGACAAACAAAGTCACAATCACATTACACACACAATATTTAAAGTGAATAAAAGCAGCAAACAAAGATCAATGAATGTTTTCAGTCACTGATGACAGATTTCTGTCTGACGTTTATTTAATAATTATGACTTATAATTGAATGCGATGGAAACAATTAAATTTCTATGACTGTTTCACAGCGGTTACGTTCAGCATGATAAACTGGCCTTTAGGCCTCAGTAGAAGAAACATCACACACAGTAATGAGGTAATAGGTTGTCGTGTTTTTGGCAACTTTTGAGAAAAACATCTGCAGATGATGTGACCCGGTCAGTCCTCTCTACAAACTCTACGTCTCTCTTCCCAGGAAAACAGCCTCAGTCTCGGCATTCAGTATTCCAAAAGGAGGCAGTTTTATCTGGATAAAATAATGAAGTCATGAAGCTGCAATTCAAATATTGAATTTTTTATAGTTAACACAACAAAAAGGAAGAAAAGGACAAAGAAACAAGGAGGAGTGTTATCAGGAACCCTCCCAGGCTGACAGACTCAGACTCATTGGAAAGAAGTGACTGAGATTATGTGACATTTATAGAGATCACACATTGTTAACGTGTTCTTATCATGTTGTCCACGTGTTTGAAGTCACATGTTTCAACTGTACATTAGAGGAGGTGTGTGACTGACTCATTTCCTGTTTGAAAGTGAGTCCACGCCTTTGTGTGTCTGCTGCTGCTCAGTCTGTCGCTGCATTTGCTCTTTGAGTCTCACAGATCGAGTGGTGAAACATGGGCAATGAACCCTCTCAACAAGACTACGACAGGTCTGCTTACGACCTTTATCAGACTGCTTTGAGGTACCCATGCATCTTACCAGATGTAAGTATAGACGAGTCTCTGCTGAGATATTCTGGCCTCGACTCTGACGCTGTGCTGCAGGCCTACTCTAACGGGCTGGTCAGCTACGTGCCGGGCTACATGGAGAAGTTGGGATCTAGTTTGGGATCAATGACTCCGATCCCAAACGCTGTTGGACTTGGAGCATTGGTGATTTCCATGATCATAGAGATCTGCATCAATGTGGCCACTCAAACAGGAAGTGACTCGTTCAGCATGCTCCGACGTGTGTTTGGTGAACAGAAAGCCTCAGCCGTCCGGGACACAATGACAGAGTATCTGAGGCGCCATCAAACGTCCATCAACGACAACCAACGATTATGGGGGGAAATCCAGAGACTAGAACAGCAGCTGAGCAACCATCTCACCGTCCTCAGAAACTCCCTGCTGTATGACGGACAGATGAGCACCCGTGGGTTCAAAATCTGGGTTAACGGCGCCTCCTTCCACCTCCAGATGTTGATCCACGAGGCGCGACTGAATTCTCAGACAGACTCTGTTAACAGGATCAGGAGCACCATCAATTTGTATCTGCAGGACCTGAATCATTTACTGGAGAAATACAAGACTCACCAGGGCAGTGTTAGGATGTATCTGTACGTGACTTGTGGTCGTGAATGTACGACATACTGTTACATAGAAAGTGATACGTGTCGAACAGGGCGTCGGAAGAATCTGAGGGAACCCTGTGAAGGTTCTCGGCTGACTGAGGCTTTTATGAGACTCGTTGTCTCAAATGTTGGACCAGGTCTGAACAATCATTTTATAAATATCAGGAACAACCTCGACTATCTGATCAACCAACATGGTTCATTCACTCTGCCAAACACAACCTGAGATCACTGTCACAGGTTAGTTTATCTTTGTTTGCTTCGTTTATTCACCTTAAATATCACTAATCATACATACATAACACAGTAATGGGCAAAAACTGACCTGATTGAGTGAGATTACTCATGTAAACTTTGTAAACATCTGATTTACTCTTAAACTCTGATCTACATGTATATTCGACTCTCTGTGTGTAATGTGATTGTGTCTTTGTTTGTCGTGCTTGTTACCAAATGATGATTTTCTCTTGTAAAAAAAAATGATGCAGACGTGTTTGAAGACAAATAAAATACACTGCTTTGGGGTCAGTTCAGGTTTTTCTTCATGTTTTAGCCACATAATAATAAAAGGTTTGTGTTTCTGCTGACCCGTCCTCGACTTCTGTGCCGTCTACTACATGTACCTCATACAACTTGGGCTGCAACGATTAGTCGAAGTAATCGATTATGTCGACAATAAAAATCTGTCGTATTATAAATCCCCACTGTGTGATCGCATACTGTTAAATAAAACATTTCAACTTCATGTATTTCATACATGTATTTCTTAAATTATTTTAAAACACAAAATGTGAAGAAGCTCTGCAGTTGTTGTGAGCTCATCAGACAAGAGGTGCAGTGGAGATCTACAGATCAGGCGACGCTCTCTGAACACTTTGATTTGTTAAATATGTGCACACACTTGAAGGGTGGCAGGAGAATCACTTATGAAAAATAAGAGGCGACGATATCAATAATAATTCATATGTAGGATATTAAATCAGTACAAATCAGTGATGTCATGAATTGGATATTACACTGAATAGTAAACCTCCACTTCGTGTCAGTGATAATCTGTGATTTGGAGCATCTTAATAGTTAGTTTGTAAGATATTTAATCAATGAAAAAATCAGCAAAAATTGGTATTAGGTATTACACTGTGTTAAAACATGAAGCATCTTTCTGTTTTGTTCTATTTCAGTAGAAATAATCGAGACTAATCGAAAAAATAAGGGATTGAACCGAGGACGACCACCTTCAGCTCTTTGGGGATATCTTGATGAAACACTTCTCTCAGGGCGTCTCCTTCAGAAAATGACTCAGCTTCAGACGTGATCAGAAAATATGTGTGCTTTACATTTAGTGCTCCACATTTTCTCCAACACGTTGCTGTTAATTTGTGATGTCTGGAAGAGTCTCATCATAACTGTCCCTCCAAATATTAGAGTTGGTCATCAAATGAGCCTCCCTGCAAACCTCCCTCCAGGTATCTAATGATACGTCTGTGTTCATCTCAACCTCTCATTTCTCCTTTATTTGTGTGCTATTGTTCGGCTTCATTGAAAGAAACATGAAGTGTATATTGGAGATCACTTTTCTAACCTCATTTCTGACTGTGGTTTTATAAAGAACTGTTGGAGTTTTTCATATTTTCCATTTCCCAGCTGTAAATATCTCAAACATTCAGTCTTTGGGAGGGTAAACTTCTGTCTTATTTTTCAACGTCCACATCTAAATGTGTGACGGGTCAGTTTTTATGGAGCAATGCACGCCTTGTTTTCTTAACTTTGCTGTGTTTTAGTATTTTGCATGTTTTTTCCTATGACCCCTGAACTGCACACAGACTTCCTGATTGGCAGTGATCAAGGAGATGAGCGTCAGGTGTGCAGGAGCACTGCGAGGATTTAAGACAGTGTCCAAACGGAGAGCAAAGCAGGAAAATCAGGGAGGGAAGCACGAAGCCATCCATCAAACTGTCAAACGAGGCCGTGCTGATCAAACGTGAATCAACGTTATGTTTCTGCTTTTCCCGCCTCACAAACACATTTCACCGTTTAGCTGCAAGTTAGAGGAAGTGTGTGACTCACCACGACTCATTTCCTGCTTGAAAGTGAACTGAGTGCATGCCTTTATTTAACTTTGGAGTGTTTTCATATATTTACTCCATCAGCATTCAGAGAAACTTTTCAGCATTGACTGTTCTCAATGAACTCAAGGTGAGAGGTGTGTTTGACTCTACATGGGATCAGTGTTTAACTCCTGAAAAGAGTTTAACTCTACACTAAAGTCAATTTGACGGTCTCACACGTTCACTCCTGCAGCCTCTGTGTTACAGGAAGTGTGACTAAGCTCCACCCCTCAGCTGACGACAGAAATGAGACAAACCAGGAAACAGTTTTTATCGTCTGTTTTTCAGTCCGTGTCTCTTCACTGAGTGAGTTCAGCTACAGGAGAGAAAAGTGGGAAACTACAACACTGCTGCTTCAAGCTGCTGACGCTCCACACACTGAATGTGAGTTTGACTAAAAACTGAACTCAAAGTAAATCTCAGTGAAGTTCGTAGAGGAGGGAGGGGAGCCATGACTGACTGTACTTTCTGTCTGTTGTGTTTTCAGCTTCACTCAGAGACTAAATGGCTTCCAGATCAGAGGAGGATCTCTGCTGTCCGGTCTGTCAGGAGGTCTTTAGAGATCCTGTTCTTCTGTCATGTAGCCACAGCTTCTGTAAAGACTGTCTGAAGAGATGGTGGAGAGAGAAACCAACACGAGAGTGTCCAGTTTGTAAGAGAAGATCTTCAATGGATAATCCACCTTATAACCTGGCGTTAAAGAACCTTTGTAAGGCCTTCTTGTTGGAGAGAGATCAGAGATCTTCAGAGGCTCTCTGCAGTCTGCACTCTGAGAAACTCAAACTCTTCTGTCTGGACCATCAACAGCCGGTGTGTGTCGTCTGCAGAGATTCAGAAAAACACACCGACCACAGATTCAGACCCATCGATGAAGCTGCACGACAACACAAGAAGAACCTTCAGGAAACTCTGCAGCCCTTAAAGGAGACGTTAAAGGTTTTTGAAGAAGTTAAAGTGAAGTTTGATCAAACAGCAGAACACATGAAGGTCCAGGCCCGACGCACAGAGAGGCGGATTAAGGATCAGTTTAAGAAGCTTCACCAGTTTCTAGAAGAGGAAGAGGAGGCCAGGATGGCTGCACTGAGGGAGGAAGAGGAGCAGAAGAGTCAGATGATGAAGGAGAAGATGGAGGCTCTGAGCAGAGAGATAGCAGCTCTTTCAGACACCGTCAGAGCCACAGAGGACGAGCTGAGAGCTGAAGCCGTCTCATTCCTGCACAACTACAAGGCTGCAGTGCAAAGAGTCCAGCAGCGCCCCCTGCTGGATGATCCACAGCTGCCCTCAGGAGCTCTGATAGACGAGGCCAAACACCTGGGCAACCTGACCTTCAACATCTGGAACAACATGAAGGACATGGTCTCCTACACTCCTGTGATTCTGGATCCAGATACTGCTCATCCAAACCTGATCCTGTCTGAAGATCTGGCCAGTGTGAGAGTAGGAGAGAAACAGCAGCTTCCTGACAATCCAGAGAGGCTTGATACTTTCCGCCGTGTTCTGGGCTCTGAAGGATTTAACTCAGGGACTCACAGCTGGGATGTCGAGGTTGGAGACAGTAGAGTCTGGACTCTGGGTGTGTTAGCAGAGTCTGTCCAGAGGAAAGGACAAATACAGTCTGGATTCTGGAGAATATGTTTCGATGAAGGTAAACACACAGCACTATCGCCATCAGTTCCACCCACTGCTCTCCAAGTCCAGAAGAAGCTCCAGAGGATCAGAGTGAATCTGGACATGAACAGAGGAAAACTGTCATTCTCTGATCCTGATACAAACACACACATACTCACCTTCACACACACTTTCACTGAGAAGATGTTTCCATACATTCGTACTGAAAATCAACTGAAGATATTACCACATAAGGTCAGTGTGACAGTGTAACAGAGCAGTTAGAGACAAACAGGATGATTATATTTATGTTTATTAGCTGCTCCTGCTGTCTCATTATTCCAAAGAAGTTTATTATTGATTCAGTTCTTGTTTTTTTATTGTTTTTTTAGTTAGTAATAAAATAAAAGTTAGTAATAAAAATACAGTGAAAATATACAACATCCTCTCACATATAATACAGCCTTTAAAAACCATCTACTCGCACATAAAAGAAGAACATATTCACCTGTTTGAAATTTGTATAATCCCTCAGAAACACAGTTCAGTTTGAGGAAGATGGTATTCATCCAGGATTTGATGTCAGTGAGGCAGCTGGAGAGAGACATCGATGATGGATTTGGTGATGTAGAGCGGGATGTCGTCTGCTTAGCGAATGATGTTGACAAGAAAAAGCAAGTAGAGTATGAAGGAGAGAAGACCAAGCACTGTGCTGGTGTTTAGCAGGTATAATATAAACCATGTTCACCATCTTAGTTTGGTGTGCTAGCTTGCCAACAAAGTAATATTCAGAGGTACCCTTTGATCCAATATTCCCATTACAATTTTTCTGTCAGGGTATATATTATTATATTTATTATATTTGTATATTTTTGCTTGGATGAACTCTCTAGCTAGCTGATTAGCTCTCCTTCCAGAAGTTTGGAGGAAGTTGCCAGTGAAATTACCGGCTGAGGTGAACTGTTGGAATAAAAATGTGCCATTGGTTGACCCTCCATGTCACCCTTGTCTACATGGTAGTTTTATGGTGTTTGATTTTTGATTGTATGTGTCCTGTATCCTGCTGATGTAATTTGTGATCCTTAAGTTAATTTGAACTTGAGTTTATTCCAAAGGTCAGACTTTACTGTGTGTTGTAGAACAATGAACAGATAAGTCTTATACATTGAACCTTATACGTTGTAAATTGAGGAAGTCTGACAAACCAGGAAACAGTTTGTTTGTTCTTCTTCGCTGAAGAGACATGGACTGAACAACAGACGATCAGATTCACCTTTGACCAGCTCCCTTTCTTTATGGCTTGTGATATCATGTCTTATCTAGAGGTATCTATAAAAATCATTTGATGGGAGGTGAAATTGTTCTTAACGCTGAGAGAAACATTTGAATTCTGTCTTTTGTCGGCCGTCCTTTTAAACCTGCTATCTCACATGGAGGGGGCAATTCTATATTTCCTACTATCAGCTTGACCCTCCGGTCCCCTGAGCATTTTTAAACTGTTGTCCAGACTTTAAAGTGTGTTTCATCCATTCATTCTTTATTTGTATTGTAGTGATTGACTTGGTATCAGTAAAGTGTAGTATTGATAAAGAAGCACCTCTAACTGAGTCCTGCTCTATCAGAGTTCATATTGCCTCCTGATCGTTTCCATTCTACTACAGCATATATTGGTGCAGCCCAATAATAATGTTTAAATTCAACAGGCCTCCCTTATCCTGAGGCAAATGAAGGGTTTAAAGTCTTTAAGACCCTCGGCCTCTTCCTTTGCCAGATAAATGTTGAGATTAGTTTGTCTAACATGTTTTAAAGTGGAGGCAGGTTCTCTTACATGGAGGGATTGAAACAAAAAAAGAAGTTGAGGTAATAGGTTCATTTTTACCATCTTAACTCTACCAATTAAAGAATGGATGGACCTCCAAGCGCCACATCGTTTTTATTTGTTTAATTAATTTATTATAATTGGCCTTGAATGATTGAATAAGTGTGACAGTGTAACAGAGCAGTTAGAGACAAAGAGGATGATTATATTTCTGTTTATTAGCTGCTCCTGCTGTCTCATTATTCCAAAGAAGTTTATTTTTGTTTCAGTTCTTGTTTTTTTATTGTTTTTATTTTCTTTTTCTTGTTATTTAGTTTGACAAAAATCTTTTTGTTTCTATCGTCGACCTTTTTAATGTGTACAATGATTTCACTTAGTTTCTGATCTTTATGTTTGGTTTGTTCAGACTTTTCTTTTTTATCAATACTGTGTCATTTTAAATTGTTGATTTTTTATTATTTTGACTCGTGTGTGTGGAGCCATGATATCTGTATTCTGTGATTTTAAATATTTGCACCATTCTTAGAGACGATGAGATTATCATAATCAATATTTTTGGGCTCTGTTGAAAAACATGAATTTACTTTTATCTGCTTAAAGAACTTGTTTATGGTTACTGAATACAACTTGTAATTCAGCAAAGCAGTGCTTAAAGAATTTAACAGAATAATGTTTAACATCCACATATCAGTACAAAATAGTGTCATCAGCATAAAGATGTATATTACACCAACTGTGAGAAGAGACTGTATCATCTAGGCTTATATAAAGAGTAAACAGAACAGGCCCCAGTATTGAGCCTTGTGGGACGCCTTTTACAATCTGAACAGATTCAGATGATTAATTTAAGATTTCCAGTAGCCACATACTGCTCATTGTCCATGAGTTTTATTTTATGAAATCATGAATAATTTCATCAAGTCCAAAGTCTTTTTAAAAAAAACAGTGCATGATAAACTGTATCGAATGTCTTTGAAAGATCAATAAAAAGAGCTGTTTCTTTCTAAAGCTGAGATCAAAACTCAGTGGTCTGTTAAGACTTTTGAAGGCTTTTATTGTGAAATAATGAATCCAGGTTTTAGACAGTCTGCGGGGACGTCACAGAGACTACGTCCAGGTTTTAGACAGTCTGCGGGGACGTCACAGAGACTACGTCCAGGTTTTAGACAGTGCTCGGTACTTTATGAAGAGCCAATTTGTTCTTTTTCTCAGACAGTTGAACATTTTGAAAGCAAAATGAAAACAGATGAAAACAGAGCTAGACCAAAAACAATCCACTATGGCCGATCTCTGAAAATCAGAGTGCAGAAATGTCAAAAACATGTAAAAGAAGGACAAAGTCAGAGACGAGGAGAGACTTTTATGTTGGAGAATAATTAATAATCAGACTTTATTTGTGTAGCACTGTTCATAAGGATAAAGAATAGAAAGAATAAATTATAATTTTTCAGTGAGGAGGCAGATTAAAACATAAATGTATGAAAATAAACACTGTCGCCCTTTTGTGTATTAGGTCAGATTTAGACAGGCCGATGTATTTCTGTTATTTTTGTGAATGTAAACTGATTCCCAGATTTTGGACTCTTGTTTCAAAGGTCGTCAGCGAGATATTTAAAATAAAACTGGTGTTTTCCTCCAAGGCCTTCCCTCTGGACACTGATGCATCTCCCTGCATCACATTAAAAGTTTCTTAAAAGTGAACTCGTATCTGGAGATCTTTAATGTCCTTCCATGATGGAAGGCTACGAGCTGTTGTGAGGGTCATGGATAAACTATTCCTGAAGGTTTGCAGACTCTGCTATTGGAGGACGCTGAGCACGATTGTCTGCATGCAGTTTGTGTTTGTTGGTGTCACATGACTCATGACATGTCACAACATTTAATTCTTCAGAGCTCGACCTCGAGTCTGTTTCTTCTTCTTCACTTTGTCTGAGTTTGACAGTCGGTGACTCACTGAAGCTTCAACTCGTGAAGGCAGCATGAAACTTCATTGAATCCTTGAAAACTAACCTGGTCAACAAACAGTTAACTGGCCTTGGTCTCTTCCTCACAGTCACATGACTTCATGCTGGAAATCTGTGAGTGAGAACACGCTGCCCTCTAGTGACAGAAACAAGACTGCACATGTAAAACACTGCTGCAGCCTCTTTGTTACAGGAGGAAGTGAGACAAAGCTCCACCCCTCACCTGACTCACCGAGACAAACCAGGAAACAGTTTGTTTTTCTTCTTCAGTGAAGAGACACGGACTGAAAAACAGACGATCAGATTCACCTTCAGACCAAACTAACAACTTCCTCTGAGTGAGTTCAGCTACAGGAGAGAAAAGTGGGAAACTACAACACTGCTGCTTCAAGCTGCTGACGCTCCACACACTGAATGTGAGTTTGACTAAAAACTGAACTCAAAGTAAATCTCAGTGAAGTTCGTAGAGGAGGGAGGGGAGCCATGACTGACTGTACTTTCTGTCTGTTGTGTTTTCAGCTTCACTCAGAGACTAAATGGCTTCCAGATCAGAGGAGGATCTCTGCTGTCCGGTCTGTCAGGAGGTCTTTAGAGATCCTGTTCTTCTGTCATGTAACCACAGCTTCTGTAAAGACTGTCTGAAGAGCTGGTGGAGACAGAAACCAACACGAGAGTGTCCAGTTTGTAAGAGAAGATCTTCAAGGGATCATCCACCTTTAAACTTTGCATTAAAGAACCTTTGTGAGGCCTTCTTGTTGGAGAGAGATCAGAGATCTTCAGAGGCTCTCTGCAGTCTGCACTCTGAGAAACTCAAACTCTTCTGTCTGGACCATCAACAGCCGGTGTGTGTTGTCTGCAGAGATTCAGAAAAACACACCGACCACAGATTCAGACCCATCGATGAAGCTGCACGACAACACAAGAAGAACCTTCAGGAAACTCTGCAGCCCTTAAAGGAGAAGTTAAAGGTTTTTGAAGAAGTTAAAGTGAAGTTTGATCAAACAGCAGAACACATGAAGGTCCAGACCCGACGCACAGAGAGGCAGATTAAGGATCAGTTTAAGAAGCTTCACCAGTTTCTAGAAGAGGAAGAGGAGGCCAGGATGGCTGCACTGAGGGAGGAAGAGGAGCAGAAGAGTCAGATGATGAAGGAGAAGATGGAGGCTCTGAGCAGAGAGATAGCAGCTCTTTCAGACACCGTCAGAGCCACAGAGGACGAGCTGAGAGCTGAAGACGTCTCATTCCTGCACAACTACAAGGCTGCAGTGCAAAGAGTCCAGCAGCGCCCCCTGCTGGATGATCCACAGCTGCCCTCAGGAGCTCTGATAGACGAGGCCAAACACCTGGGCAACCTGACCTTCAACATCTGGAACAACAGGAAGGACATGGTCTCCTACACTCCTGTGGTTCTGGATCCAAACACTGCTCATCCAAACCTGATCCTGTCTGAAGATCTGACCAGTATGAGACGAGGAGAGGAACAGCAGCTTCCTGACAATCCAGAGAGGTTTGATTATTACCGCCGTGTTCTGGGCTCTGAAGGATTTAACTCAGGGACTCACAGCTGGGATGTCGAGGTTGGAGACGGTACACGCTGGTTTCTGGGTGTGTTGGCAGAGTCTGTAAAGAGGAAAGGAGTAATACAGTCTGGATTCTGGAGAATAGGGTTCTATGATGGTAAATACTCTGCACGATCACTATCCGATCCACTCACTGATCTCCAAGTCCAGAAGAAGCTCCAGAGGATCAGAGTGAATCTGGACATGAACAGAGGAAAACTGTCGTTCTCTGATCCTGATACAAACACACACATACACACCTTCACACACACTTTCACTGACAAGATGTTTCCATGCATTGGCACTTGGGATGAACTGAAGATATTACCACATAAAGTCAGAGTGACAGTGGAACAGAGCAGTTAGAGACAAAGAGGATGATTATATTTCTGTTTATTAGCTGCTCCTGCTGTCTCATTATTCCAAAGAAGTTTATTTTTGTTTCAGTTCTTGTTTTTTTCTTGTTTTTATTTTCTTTTTCTTGTTATTTAGTTTGACAAAAATCTTTTTGTTTCTATCGTCGACCTTTTTAATGCGTAAAATAATTTCACTTAGTTTCTGATCTTTATGTTTGGTTTGTTCAGACTTTTCTTTTTTATCAATACTGTGTCATTTTAAATTGTTGATTTTTTATTATTTTGACTTCTGTGTGTGGAGCCATGATATCTGTATTCTGTGGTTTTAAATATTTTCACCATTCTTAGAGACGGTGAGATTATCATAATCAATATTTTTTGGCTCTGTTGAAAAACATGAATTTAGTTTCATCTGCATAAAGAACTTGTTTATGGTTATTGAATACAACTTGTAATTCAGCAAAGCAGTGCTTAAAGAATTTAACAGAATAATGTTTAACATCCACATATCAGTACAAAATAGTGTCATCAGCATAAAGATGTATATTACACCAACTTTGAGAAGAGACTGTATCATCTAGGCTGATATAAAGAGTAAACAGAACAGGCCCCAGTATTGAGCCTTGTGGGACGCCTTTTACAATCTGAACAGATTCAGATGATTAACTTAAGATTTCCAGGAGCCACATACTGCTCATTGTCCATGAGTTTTATTTTATGAAGTCATTTATGAATAATTTCATCAAGTCCAAAGTCTTTTTAAAAACAGTGCATGATAAACTGTATTGAATGTCTTTGAAAGATCAATAAAAAGAGCTGTTTCTTTCTAAAGCTGAGATCAAAACTCAGTGGTCTGTTAAGACTTTTGAAGGCTTTTATTGTGAAATAGTCTCTAAAACTTGAATGAATTTGGCTGTTTTATAAAAAGTAATGTTGATCCTGACTCTATGTGGAAAGTGTCATGAGGTAACTTCTGTCATGATTTGGTGTTATAGAAATGAAACTGAATTAAAATTTAAGGTGGACGTCTCATGTTTAAGACTTTATGTGATGTTGGTAATTTCAGCATTTCATTAAACAACCCTGTTGTAAAATAAGAAACAAATAAACCTTGTACCTTGTAAATACTGGCCACCACTGATTGCAGACATTCACATGACGTACAGTTGAGAAAGGCTCTGTTCCGAGGCTGGATGATCATGTCTGATTTATCACAGTTCAGTTTGAGGAAGATGGTATTCATCCAGGATTTGATGTCAGTGAGGCAGCTGGAGAGAGACATCGATGACGGATTTGGTGATGTAGAACGGGATGTCATCGGTGTAGCGAATAATGTTGCCAAGGGGAAGAAAAACTGGAAATGAAACTGAAAGTTGCTGGTTATGTTTGGTTTGGTAAATCAGACAAACTCCCCTCTGCTTTCAGCATGAACCTTGCCAGTTCAGATCTCAGGGGAATCACGTAATCACATAACGTAGAGCTGTGTAGTAAACATACCCTGACAGCTGGGTGAAAAACTCTGCGCTCTATTTTGAAAGAGCTTGGAGTCTAAAGTTAGCAGACATCAACAGATAGACAGGCAGACTCCAGCTGTGAGTTGGCCTACTGAACTAAATCTTCTGTTTGCAGGAAATGGAAGAAAAATAAATGTCTGGATCTGTGGAGGAGGGTGGAGGAAGCTCCTGAACATGTCTGCTGTCAGTAATGAACCGAGTGTAGAGCACACACGTTAAAAAGAAACTACTTTTTCACATTAAAAACTTGGATTTCGTGTTGTTGTTGGTCCAAATGTTGACAGCTATAAATATGCAGTGATCTCCCTCTACTGGTTGAAACTCGGCTATTGCAACTGAATTTCACTGTTGGCTGATCTGTGGCAGTTTTCGTTACTGACCACCCCCGACCCCCGTCCACTCATATAAAACCAGCGTCTCCTGACTCCACAGATCTGCTACGTAGCCCCTAGTCTTAGCTAACATGACAGAACACGTAATGTAACCACACCGAAAACTTCTCAGGAATCTCAGCTAAGGTTTGTAAGATGTTCCTGTGGGGACGTCACAGAGACTACGTCCAGGTTTTAGACAGTCTGTGGGGACGTCACAGAGACTACGTCCAGGTTTTAGACAGTCTGTGTTGGGAGGTGATATACAAATAAAACCCATCTAAAACCTGGACGTAGTCTCCGTGACGTCCCCACAGACTGTCTAAAACCTGGACGTAGTCTCCGTGACGTCCCCACAGACTGTCTAAAACCTGGACGTAGTCTCCGTGACGTCCCCGCAGACTGTCTAAAACCTGGACGTAGTCTCCGTGACGTCCCCGCAGACTGTCTAAAACCTGGACGTAGTCTCCGTGACATCCCCGCAGACTGTCTAAAACCTGGACGTAGTCTCCGTGACGTCCCCACAGACTGTCTAAAACCTGGACGTAGTCTCCGTGACGTCCCCACAGACTGTCTAAAACCTGGACGTAGTCTCTGTGAGTGTGTGAGGTTTCTGAAGAGCTGCTCTGGCTGCTGCCATCTTGTCAGCTCACAGCTAGTCTAAAAATGGGCAGAGATGTGGATCATCGGTGGAGCTGAGGCGGGCTGAATGACGCCTGTTTGGACCACTGAGCAAAGAAGGTATTCAGATTTTCAGACAGGAAGTGGAGGCAGTGTCGTGCCAGAACCGGAGTGGGAAATGTAACCGAACTCAGCAGCTTCTATGGACATAATGGCAGAGGAGAAGAGAGTGAAGAGGACGTTGACGGAGGAAGCTAAGAAGAGAAAAGGAGAGAGTGAGCGAGCAAGAAGCCGCCGGACAAGAGTAAATCTGGGACTGACTTTTAGTGGTTGGTGAGAGCTTGGTGAAATAAAAGGCTGAAAGACAGACGCCGAGCTGGGCTGACTGCTGTTGGACTAGTCAGTAATATTAGCTGGCTGCTATGTCTGCTGTTGGTGACCTTGGCTGTTGATCAGAAGTAATGTAATCAGAACAAATACTCGAGTACAGCTGAACATAGTTACCACAGTGGGATTACATTCTGTGACACTGGAGGAGACAAACTCTGATTTATAAATGAATCTTCATCCTCCTCAGTGTGTCGCTGCACACTTTCAGGAGGATTCATGATGTTTCATCACAGTCTCCTGCAGCTGCAGCGCTCCCTGTGCTGGCAGAGCGCAACTGCAACAACATGCATCACCTCCTTCTCCATCTCTCTCTCTCTCTCTCTCTCCGTCCCTCCCCCTTCTCCTCCTCAGTGATACCCGAGCGGACCGACCGACCAACCTGCATCCGCGCTGCCTTGTAGCCAGGCTTCCCCAGCTGTTCCGCCGTGCCTGAATGAGTCTGCGCAATGGGCGCTCGTCAAGTGGAGGAGACCAATCGCGCTCCAGCTCAGAGAGACAGAGAGAGACAACACAGGAGGAGGAGGAGCAGTCAGAGCGGAGGGGATGAAGCAGGAGCACACGGACTGGCTCCTCCGGTAAACAAGCGAGCAGCAGGAGCCTGGAACTCACCGGCGGAGAGCGGAGGGGGGGATCTCGGGGACACAGCCATGGCGACGGGAGGAGGAGGTGGAGGAGGAGGTGGTGGTGGTGGAGGAGTGAGGCGGAGGAGGAAAACGGGGCTCCCGGGATTGTGCTGGAAAACCTGCTACTTTCCCATTTTGTTCTGGGTCGTCTCAGTGTGCGGGGAGGAGAAGACGCTGATCGTGGAGGTAGGCGGTGTGCGGGCACCCTCCCGCAAAACGCAAAACACACACACACACACACACACACACACACACACACACACACGGAAAGTGTGAGGCATGTGAGCGGTGTGTGTGTGTTTATCTCCACCCCAATGTTCCCTTGGTGCACAGGAATGAACACCACCACCTCCACCCCTCCTCATTTACTCCATCTGTACGCACGCAGCTCGTGCGCTCTGGGTGTTTTCATGCGTGTTTTGCGTGTTTGTTTGTTTTTTACCCGCCATTCCTCTCTCTCTCTCTGTGTGTGTCAGAGTGATACCCGCCCTCCCCGTGAGGAGGGACAGGTGAATAAAACATTCACGAGTTGTTGAAGTGAATTCATTAACAGCAGATCAACAAGCAGAGGCGCGCGCGTCCCGGTGAGCTGCGCTCTTTTGTTTCCGGACGACGCGCGCGCTGCATTCACCAAATATAAACAAACGTGGCTTTAATTGGCACATCAGCTTTTTTTCCCCCTTTAATTGTCACCTCACGAGCTCCTCCGCGAGGTCAGATAATCATCCATCACGCGCTGCTAATTACACTTTTTTCGCGCGCGCGATCCGGGTTGTTAATCCAACGTGTCTCGTGCGCACACTGGACAAACATGGAGGGTTAAAAACGCACCCACGTGCACGCGCAAAACGCTTGTCCATAACGAGCTCTCAGGTTATCAATAAAGAGGCATCAGCATGCAGAGCAGCTTCAAAGTGAACAAAGCGTCTCCACATTCAGCCCCTCGCTGCCTCCACCCGCTCCAAATATAGCCTCCTCCATAATTTATGGAAATGGCAGCTGAGTTGGAGAAGAGACGAAGAAGAAGAAGAGATGGAGCGGAGCCGCTCACAGTTTCAACTTCTTTGTCCATGAACCGACGATCTGTTGTTATCACGTCGTCATCTTTCTGCCTCTGGGAGACGCCATCGGTGGCGTTTTGTTGCTCCCTGATGTTTGTGCTGCGAGTGACACTTTCATTGAAGACAAAGGAAGCGCCTGTGGCTGAGCCGAGCCGAGCCGAGCCATGCTGAGCCGAGCTGAGCGTTGAAATCATCCTGAAGGGACTGTCGGTATATGTCGGGTTAACGTGGCCGTACACAGTTTACACGGTTTGTGTAGAAAACGTCTGAAGATTTAAGTGTCCACGATTAACGGATCATTTTTAGGTTGGCCAGCAGCTGGAAACCTGAACATGTTCACGTAAAACAAAGAAAACATTCGACTGACGTGTCATTCACGACATCATAACTCAAATTTAGGAGCCAGAATCCTCGTGATCTGATCGCCTTATCGAGTGTTTTTACGTGCAAAGTGGATTAAATATTTATTTCTTTATGTTAGAATGAGTTCCCATCTCTAAAGCAAACAAAAGATATCATGTGATGTTTTCCACAGAGCTTCCCAACCAATCAAAACACTCTCTCAGCTTCAGGTTTTCAAGGTTTCTTTGTGTGCACGGTGGAGCCACGTGGACTGCCTGAGACGCGTCGTCCTGATTCTGATCGAGGGTTTCTTGAATATAAAGTTCAGGTGTTGAAATGAGATCTGCTGCTGGTTTGCAGGTCGTCTGCCTCGCTGTGTCGATTTCAGAGCATGTCGTGAACATGACTGTGACCTTTTCCCTCGTACGTGCAGCAGATGTGAAGGTTGTCAAACTGTTTGCTGAACTGATAATTACGAGCAAACATGCCGAGATGTTACGGCAGCTCCGCGGTGGAGGTCTGGTGACTCTGGACGTGCCTTGATGTTTTCTGTGAAGCTGCGTGGAAACAGCTGGTTCATGCGGTCGGTGGACGTCATGTGAAAGGCTGAAATGAGCTTTGATGGTGGGACGTAACGAGGTGCACAGTTCAAAGTTTGTTTCTTCTGAGAGTCACAAACTGTGATGAGCATCACGCTACACGTGTTAGAAGGTTTTATAAAGCTTGGCAGGATCGGACATTTGCTATCAGCACCAGTCTGATCTGACAGCGTTAAATTTGGCTGAATTATAAAAGGTATAAGTAGTAAAATGAAGAGCCGGCTCTTCTTGGTGAGCTGAGTCAAATGATCTGACTCCTTTTTAAAAAAGAACCAAACTTCCCATCACCACTGAACAGAACCGAGCTAATTTTGAGTTAAAGGGTTACTCCTGATCCGAGCTTCTCTTCTTATTATTTCCAGTTTGGAGCCACCGTTGCAGTTTTTGAACCCTTCATTTAACCTCCTCTTTCTGTCTTACTGTCACGTTTTAGCTCGTAACTAATCATGGATGTCTGCACGCACTAAATGCTACTTACATTAACGTGACTAAAATTTTATAGGGCTTTCATTGTATGTGTTTTTAATTAATTTATATTAATTAAGTGAAATATTTCAGAGATTCCTCCATGCACCATTAGAGAGAGGTTGCGAACCACATGTGATGGTGGTCAAAAAAGAAAAACTGTGTACACTGAGAATATATTTACTGAAAACTCTGAACGTCTTTTATTCTAATCCTTTGTGTAAATGTTGAGGTATTTACATCTGGACTGACGGACGTCTGTAACGTTCACGTTATCTGCCACGATCAGATAAAACAGCCTCCTTTTTAAAAGAGGTAAAATCATGTTATGTAATAAAAGTCTCGATAAAGCAGCACTCGAGTCAATTTTTGTATTTTTCTTAAAATCCAACATCACATACGCTTCACACAGCGACCCATCAGATATCGTAGATGCTAACATTTGAACGTACCGTTACATGACGCTAAAACACTTTAATATCTCGATGTGTTCGGACTACACTTTATACAGACTAGTTTTTTTTACTTTGAAGCTATCACTACACAGTGCCAACGTGTTAGCATGTTTTCGGCTCACTGTTTTGCTTTTCCTTTAGCGAGCTCTGCACAGCACCAGACTCTGTCGGCTGTCCATCAGCAGTCACACTCAGCCGTGAAACATTATACGCCGCCCGGCCGCCCGGCTCACCGTCAGGTCGGTCGTGGCGGTGTCACAGAAACCCTCGGGTTTCTCAGCCTGTAATCACAGAGGAGCAGCTCAGGAGCGAGGCTGGCGCAGTGGAAAACACAGATGGTTGGTTATCAGACGAGAAGGAGGCGTTCAGCTCTTTGTCTGACTCACTGCTCCGAGCATCCTTTGTCTGTGCGGCTGTTTACGCTGTAGGTCAGATTTCTGCGGTCAAAAGCTTCGAATATTTCAGGTTAGCCGGTTCAGACATCTGTTGTTTGTGCAGATCATTAGACGTAGATTCACTCAATGTTGATCGTCCTGATGCTGATCAATGATCAGTCGATTCATTGATTGGTTGACAGGTAAAGAATGTCTATAGATCACACAGGCGTGCTGGTGGTGTTAAGCACTTTGGTTAATGAGGTTAATAAGAAGCATCTTAAATGTACAAATGTCCTGATGCTTTATTCATGATTTTTATAGTTTGTTTTATTTTGTATTCAGTGTCCAGGCGTTAATCTGAGCCTGTTAGATAACTGCTGCAAGTGTGAGCACTGAGACTGAAGCATATGAAACAAAAACAATGAGCTAAAAGAGGCAAAAAAGCTCAACAATCCTACTCCTTATAAGAGCAGAAGCAGCAGGTTCTTCTTCATGTCATTGCTAAATTTGCTGCTGGTCTCGTGTGACCACCAGATTATGTTGGATAATGTTGAAGCAACGTCTCGTATAAATCAGTATTTGTTGCGATTTTCCAGAGATGTCAAGCTGTTTGATGGATTAAAAAAAAAAAAAAATCACCTGACCCAGGTTTACTCAGTCAGGCTCAAAGATCACAGATGCATAAAGGTCTAAAGGTCACCACTTAACGCGGTCACTGGTTTACCTGAAACACCGGCAACTTTCTGCTCGATCATGCCCCCCCCCCATGAGTCACCCTCTGTAGCGTCCAACACCAGTACATACACAATTGCACACAAACCAGCAAACAGAGTCTCTTAACATCTGTCAGTGTGTCCACAGAGGCTGCTGAGCCCGGTCACCGCTCAGCTCTGGTTCTGGCACGACATGTGTTGTGTTGCTGTGTCACAGATCAACTCTTTATTTCTTCTTTAGGCAACGTAAAGGAACAAATATAGAGGCGAGTGAACGTGACGCAGAAAAGGAGGACTGCAAGCTGCCAAGCCAAAAGTTCAGACCTAGAAGAGTAATTAACAAACCACGACTAAGATTCACGATTCCTTTTTTAATAAATGATTTATTCATCAGACAGCAGAGATGCAGCAGTCAGAATAACGACACATAACTGATGCATGTAATGATTTTATGTAACAGCTTGAAAAGAGTTCATCTGAGCGAACACGGCTGCGTCTAAGAACTTCAAACTGTTCTTCAGAAGTCGTCTTTGTCCCGACTCGCTGCATACAAACAGTACAATACTCCCATCAAACGCATGACAACTCCTCTGATTTACAGCTGCGAGCGTGCGGTGAAGTGTGCGTGGGCAGGCGGCGGAGACAATAGGAGGAGGGAAGTGAAGACGGACGAATAAAGACGGAGAGAAAACAATGAGGACGTCCATCAGTAAAGATGCCAGAATGTTCTGAACGCGCAGCAGGTGGAGGTCATAAAAATAGACGTGAGCGTGAAGTCCAGGCTCCGTTAACGTGCTCGCTTCACTCCGAAATCAGGACAAAGCTTAAAACGACGAGTAACAGCCGTGAATTCACACCCGCCTACACACACACAGCTCGGATAAGTGCAGCATTGCAGGCTCATTTAGCCCATTTCTCGGGTGTAATGTAGTGTTTACAACTCCCCAGGGACCAGCCTTTCTCCCCGAGCTGTGCTCCTCGAGGGAGGGAAGGAGCACAGAGAGGTTTTCATCCCGTAAAACAAAAATCAACTCATATCTGACATTCATATTCATCACGACGGTGACTTTTTACTGTCGTGTTGGCAGGGACCATTTTGAGAAGTCCTCAAACTCACCGCTCAGAAAAAGTCCTCAAACTCTCGGGTGTGTGGTGGAAGAAGAGAAAATATACCGGCTTAGCATCAAATCCAACCAAATCCAGCCATCATATCAAATACAGACATAAAACTCTACACTGCTCCACTGTGATCAAAATCTGACTTTCTGCAGAGCAAACTGTTTATTATTATTATTATTATTATTGTTGATGCGTTAAAGTCGGATCAGTCACTCCGTAACGCTGAAACAGTCTGAGTGATGTTTGTTCTGCAGCGATATTTATGTTCAGTTAGTAAACTGCTGCCAACTGTAGCTGCTGTTAGCTAATGTAAGCTCAGTTTGTTAGCTGCTGTTGGCTAACGTTAGCTCAGTTTGTTAGCTGGGCTGTCCGGGCTGTGAGCTCAGAGCACCGAGGTTTTTAGACCGTCACATTTTAGCTCGTAACTAATCACCGATGTACAGGATGTGCCTACGACTACGTAGCAGGCTGAGATCGAAACAAAATCTTACAGGAAAGAGTAAAGTATAAATGCAAGTGTTCTCATTCTTTCTAAATTTATTTAATAAAACATGTTTCAGACATTCCTCCAAGGGACGTCGAAAATAAACAGTGCTGGTCGGAGAGGACGCCTCTGAAATGTACCACGGCGCTTCTCGTGGAGTCACGAACAGCGTCTAGAACGTCCGTTATCAGCTCCGGGAGCTGGAACGTGTCGTAACTGAGCCCGGTGAAATCGAGCAGTAACGGAAAAAACAGTGTCGCAGACACAAAGTTACGGAGCCATGCCTGGTGGAATCAGTGTTGGCACCTACAAATGATCAAAAAGAGTCAATATTGGACTTCACAGGATCGTGAGAGAGAAGACTGAGCACATGTATCAGTCGGTTCAGCAGCACGGTGGAGCTTCATGACACGAGACACTGAGCAGGACGGAAACGCAAGTGCACTTGTAATTAAAAATGGATATCGGGCTGGACTCGGCCTGTCGGGAGGAAAAAGCAGCTTGCTTCTCTGTGAGCTGTCTGGGTGCAGCGCCGAAGGACGCCGAACGTGGATTATGTTTGATCACTGTGGCGGCACAGGAAGAGGAAATAATTTCACACTGAGATGTGAATTTAATTATATTACGTGCCTGCAGCTAGTACAGATCTTCCCGGTGTCGAAGCATAATGTTCATCTCTGATCATACAGTAATTGAATTGTTTGTCTTCTTTTTTTTTTTTTTCAGGATCAGAACATTAAATTAAAATAAATAAATGTAATTAATTAAAACATGAAGTGAACAAAAGGGCAGCGTGATAGCTCTGCGGTTTGCACGCCGCCTCGCATCAGGAAGAAACTTCAAGAACATCCAGCAGCCTGTTCGTCTCTTCACCTGTACGTGGGACATCACAGAGACTACGTCCAGGTTTTAGACAGTCTGCGGGGACGTCACGGAGACTACGTCCAGGTTTTAGACAGTCTGCGGGGACATCACAGAGACTACGTCCAGGTTTTAGACAGTCTGCGGGGACGTCACGGAGACTACGTCCAGGTTTTAGAATAAAAGGCTTAAATTATGAGATCACAGGTATGTAATTTGTGGCCTGGAGTTTGTCAGTGGAGGTGAAATGATGGTTCAACTCTGGTGGAATCAAACAGTTTGTTCACCGGCTTGACTTTAACGGGATCTGCCTGCTGTTCGGTGCCGAGCAGGTTGTGTTTGATCTGTTGTCAACATACAAATATTGGAAGTTTGGAGGATCATGCTGATTATAAATCTTTACACTCGGAGATGATTAACATAGCGTCTTAAGAATTTAGTCGATGACGGCAGTCTGAATGTCGCTGCAGAATATAGAGCTGCACCCCGCATCCTTCCATCCATCTTCCAGCCCTCCTCCTCCTCTCTTCTGTCTCGTCCATCCATCAAATCTCCATCTCCATCGATCTGTTGATAAATCTGCTCATCCATCTGTCCGTCACTCCACACCGAGCGTGGGCTTCACGGCCGAGCCTGAGAAGTTTTACCCTGAAGTGATGCTGCGATGATCCGGTAACGTCTTCGCTGTCGCTGTTTCTGAGGCTCCTGCATGTAATTTACAGAGGTCACCTGTCAGTCACACGGTGTCAGTGATGTGCATTTGAGACATTTGAGGAACTGCAGTTTTTTGGCACTTCCTTCCATGGTCGTCCCTACTGAAGTGGACAGGTGGACTGACAGCAGTTATGTTGTTGTACCGTTCAGAGGGAGCTGAGGCTGAAGGCAAAGCTCGCGATTTAGCATGGTGTCGGGGCTCAGCCTGAGAGATGGCACGAAGAGCTTGTATCAAATCAAATGTATCAATGTATCAAATAATTTTCTCCTGGGATTATTAAAGTATTTCTGATTCTGATTTAAAAAGAGCCAGCCTCAGGCATCTGATCCGGATCCTCCTGGGCGCCTCCTTTGGAGGGTTTTAGGAGACCCGGGGGGCAGACCCAGATCACACCGGAGGGATTAAATATCTCATCTGGCTTGGGAACGCCTCGGGATACCCCCAAGAGGAGCTGGAAAACTTTTGCTGGGAAGGATGGAGGGACGTCTGAAGGACCTGATCCCAGATACGAGCACACACACACACACACACACACACACACACACACACACACACAGGTGTATGTAACGTGAAACCATTTTGAAGAATGCTCAGGTGGGACCGATGGGCTCATAGCTATGACCTCATGTCTGTGGTGTCATATAACACACACTCACGTGTCCCTGGACACGGGATGGAGGACACACCGATCAATGGCTGCCAGGATGTGGATGATATAAGACCACTGACTCACAATCAGACTGATATCTGACAGATTTATCAGCCCGGTTTTAGACAGTCTGCGGGGACGTCACAGAGACTACGTCCAGCTTTTAGACAGTCTGCGGGGACGTCACAGAGACTACATCCAGCTTTTAGACAGTCTGCGGGGACGTCACAGAGACTACGTCCAGGTTTTAGACAGTCTGCGGGGACGTCACAGAAACTACGTCTAGGTTTTAGACAGTCTGGGGGGACGTCACAGAAACTACGTCCAGGTTTTAGACAGTCTGGGGGGACGTCACAGAGACTACATCCAGCTTTTAGACAGTCTGCGGGGACGTCACAGAGACTACGTCCAGGTTTTAGACAGTCTGCGGGGACGTCACGCAGACTACATCCAGCTTTTAGACAGTCTGCGGGGACGTCACGCAGACTATGTCCAGGTTTTAGACAGTCTGTGGGGACGTCACGGAGACTACGTCCAGGTTTTAGACAGTCTGCGGGGACGTCACGGAGACTATGTCCAGGTTTTAGACAGTCTGCGGGGACGTCACGGAGACTACGTCCAGGTTTTAGACAGTCTGCTCTCAACCCAGGACAGGACTTTTCATAGCAAACTCCTTGTCAATGGACAGTCAACAGAACCGAAGGCAACGTCTTCAGATGTTCTTCTCGTTCAGACATTCCGTTGACGTAAAGCAGAGAAAAGAAACCAAAGGACGACATTTTACCTGATAACGTGATATAAAATCCGCCCACGGGACAAACCTCCAGACTGCATTGTCATCATTATTTTTGTGTTTCTGTAAAGTTTGACATTTCCAACACGGAGAATTTTCACCCGACGGCGACAGCATGCCATTTGGCAGATGCTTTTATCCAAAGTGCCCCGCGGCAACATGACCGCATACATTTGAAGCTCGGATTGCCCCGATTGGATCTGAACCCTGACCCCTCGGTGCGTTAGTGCTCTATTACTTCAGTTCATTGTCAGCATTCCTGCGGTCTGTGCTCAAACTCAGCTTTTACTCTCAAATGAGATCTGAAAACGTGGATAAGCTGATGAAAATAACTGTAGCTGCAGCTTGTTTTAAAGGTTGTGTTTTTAAGAGGATGTAGGTTGTTTTTTAAAACTTGAGGAAATTCAACCCGAGCTTTGGGTAAAAGCTCTCCACTCCCTCCTGCTGCTGCCGAGCGAGATGTCAGGAAACCAGAAATCAAGCCACCAGTCGGGCTTTCACGGTCCCTTCAGATACCCCCCCGAGCAGCAGCACTCATATTCAACTGACGGATGAGAAACGATCACAGTCGGCACAGAGCGAGCTCGAGAAAGTGTGTGAGGGAAAGCTTTTCTGAACACTTGTGACAAATGCATCCCTGGCGGTGACGACCTGTTGTTGTGGTTGTTGTTGTTGACTAGATGGACACAGAGAGCGGTGTACATGAACGAGTGTGTGATAGATTCAGATACACAACACACTTCAGATTATAACTGAGTGTGTCTGCAAGTCACACTATTCACTATTCTCCATACTTATTATTCTGTCGTATTCCAGGAATTTCCGCACGCTAGTCCTCCCACAGTTTTGGTCGCACATACACAAAAAAGGTATCAAAACGACCGGCTCGGCCGGGAATGGTGTGCTGTGACTTTTCTAAGAGTTTCACCAAATGGTTTTGCCAAAAATCGCCAAAAACCACGGCAAAATTTACAATGGGTGTGTATTGGTAGAATGTTCCAGAGCTAGAGTGGGTGACATCATCGCTAGAGTGGAGAGGGAGAAAAACATTTGTCAAAAAATACATTTGCAAACGGCTCTCATGGCCACAAATGTCACTCTACTGAAATAATTTATACATAGAAACGTAGGAAAATTCGTGGGCTACGCAGTGATATCACTGCTGAAGCTGTCAGACTTATAGTTTTGGCGGGAGACGCACTGATGCGCCAGGATCACCCACCGACAGCCCCATCTACTCCCATGTAAACTGGAGAGGAGAAATTTCCCAAAGGAGCACGGGGCACCTGTTCTTTCTCTCTCTCCCCAGGTCACATTTTTTAACTTTAGACACTGAAATTCGGCATTCACATGGTCGACAAGATGAGGATGCTCACGGTCATTTGGGCTTTTTGATACGACCTACCGTTTGGCATTAGTGTCCACTAGTTGGAGGGGGTTCATTTAGAGATTTTCTGTGTCTCTCAGCAGTTACTCACACACAGACAGAGCACAGCTGCAGTTTTCTTGCCAGGTTTGGCTCCTGGCATCCCGGGCTGAGTCAGTTCAGTTAGCTACACGGCTGACCGAGCTAACCACAGTTAGCGCTTCACTACTTATCAATGTTTCCATCATAAAGTCTGTAAATCACCTCGGTACTGTGACGTTATTCCGTTGGTCTCAGAGGCTGTGCTCCAACCCAGTCCCGTCCGGTCGATGTGGCGCCAGAACAGCTGAAGTGAAGGCCAACTATGCTAATTTAGCAAACTTTAGTGATCAACAATAACAGTCTGTGAACAGGATCGGCACTACACATCGACCTGTGATTACTAATATCACCACAGTCAACAGTTATTTAATTTAACTTGCTGTTTCCATGGTTAATACATGTAATGCGCCTGGCATTTATTCATTATCACATCATTAGCCGGCTAATCAGCTAGCCTTTGTATCTACAGACACTGTGAGTCCTCTTCTACGGTATCCACCATGTTACTACAGGAGCCCACGATAGACAAACTTAACACTGGACCTTTTTAAATACTGCTGCATTGAGAGGTGCGTAGAGATCTTTGGCCATTTGGGGCTACTATAACAAACATGGAGGCGCAAGATGGTGGACTCCGTGTAAGAGGACCCGCTCCATACGTAATAAAAAAAAGGTGTTTTTTAAGGTGATTATATCGCCCTGAAAACAAATATCGAACCTTTAAACTAAGGTCTTAAAATAAGATTTATTGTGGTATCTGTATCAAAAAGCAGCAGCAAAAGCTCGAGTCACACCTGACCTCCTGAAGTCTAAAAATAAACGTAGAAAATAAAATTACTCGTTGCTGAAGCGTGCGGGAAGACTCAGCATTACTCATCAGGAACATCTTAAAGAGTACGCTCGCTGTTTTTCTTTCAGCTCGATGCTGACGTAATGTGGAGCTGCAGGGAAAGTTGATACATATTCAATTTGGGACGCCCCCCGGGGAGTTTGATTATGTGCACCGTGTATCTGTAATGTACAGCACACAGTTTGGTACCAGCCACGACCAAACCGCTACAATAAAAGGCAGACACGTGAGGTGTTTACGAGGAGTGATGCTGCTCATTTTTCTTACATTTCTAATTCTTTGTTTGAGTTTTGGATGACGTCTGACACAAAAAGGTTTAAGAAGTTATTTCTGTAAGCCTACTTCATCATTAACTTTTTTTTAATCATTTATCTAACTAACATCAGAGAAATGTGCAGCATGATGAACGGCTCGGTTATCAGGACGTTCACAGAGTTTGGACGGAGGAACTGGCGAGCTGCACTCGAGCTGAGAGACGGTAAATAGTTTATCAGGAGGTCTATTTTTATCAGAGCAGACAGACGGAGGAGACACAGCAGCACGCTGACGCACAGGTCCAAGCATTACAGACAGACAGACAGGTGGAGAAACAAACATACGTGGACAGTGGATGGAGGTCAAGAGATGAGAGTCGAGGGATGGATGGTCAAGGATGGAGGGATGAAAGGATGGAGGTTGAAAAGATGAGTGTCAAGGGATAAAGGATAGGTGGATGGAGGCCAAGAGAAGAGGGTCAAGGGATGGGGGATGAAGCATAGAGGCCTAAGGGATGGTGGGGTAAGGGTTGATGGATGGAGGGTTGGTGGATGGAGGGAGCCAGGAGAAAGTTTAGACTATGAGTTCAGGAGCTGTTGCTTCATCTCTACGAAATCAGAGTTTCTTTATTTAAATGAAAGAGAGAAGGGGAAAGAAAAAGAGGTTTGGGGGGGGAAGGATGAGTTCAAGGCGTGCTCTTTGTTCCTGAACCTATAATACTTCATATTATCGTTGAAATCTGAACATTTCCGTCCGATAAGTCTCCTCTGCTGACAGGACGCGTCAGACACTCTAAACGCTCAACCAACATCCACTCTGAGACATTTTGCGGCGTTTTAACATCGACTGCCACTTCCTGCTTCGCTTTCCAAAGACAGCGGTCATTACTCTCACAACCACAAGAGTTTTACCCGTCCAGAAAATGTAAACACGGGTTATTCTCAGCGTCTAAACCAATGTCGGCACGGGATCTCACATCGATGGAGCAATGTGAGGACGTTCGACGGGAGACAGCTGTTAGCAGGTCCAACATTTCAAAGCAATCCCGCTTCTTCTTACATGATTTATGATTTAATTTGAAAATGAGTCATTAGGTTTCATCATATCAAGCAGCTGAGTGCAGGATGAGTAAGCTAAAAGTGACTATTGACCCTTGAATCATCACTAATGCTGCTTCAGGCTCGGTAAATAAAACTTTTGTTTAAAATTCAGGAACACACTTCTGCCTGCCCGCCTCCTCTGCTCGCACCACACCGATAACATTCTGCTCTATGAGCACGGGAATTCATTTTGTGAGGTCAGCAAAAGCAAAATACAAGAGTGCAGGTTACAGATCGTGCAATGAGCTTCATGTGTTCTTATTTAGATTTGGTTCACTGTCTGCAGGAGGTTTCTGAACGCACCCCACAAGCAGAAATATTAAAAGTGTTTTCAGCGCTGAAGCATGAATCATCAGGATTCACTGCAGTGCTCACAACCTTCATGCAAGTAAAATGTGATTTGGAGCATTAAAGTGTCATTAAAATATTTAAAGTAATACACTTTTGTTATTGTGTTGCACCGTCCTGTGATATTTTATTTTTATTCTTTTCTTTGTTCTCTTCATCTCAAACTACACAGGAGAAGTCAACCTCAGCTGAACTCTGTCGGCAGCATTGTTGATTAAGTCATTAGTTGTTTGGTACATAAAATGTCGGAACGGTTGACACATTCACTTGAATGTGACACGGTTGTCTTGTAGCTCGTGCTTGAAAGCAGCAGTGAAGTCTTGGTATTCCAGTTTTCAGGGCCAGAATTGAGATTCAGTAGCCATACATCTCAGCATCGGTTGAAGTGATTTGAATTATTGGTTTCTGAATATGTAATTTGCTCTTTTTGTCCCACATGGCAGTAAATGCTCGTCCCTTAACTAAAGTGTTATTGTACGGAGGCTGTGAGTGTGCAGCTGGACTGCTGCTGCTTTTGTCCTCTCTGGATAATTGTGTTTCTCAGGGTTTTTTTTGTTCACTGCAAGGTGTGTCTCTGTGGTTTCTACAACTCCCAGGACGTCCAATGAATCACTGCCCACCAGCTATGAGAAACTATTCTGTCCAAGTCAGATAAGAATATTAATTAAACATGCAGGAACAGGAACATAAATCACCGGTCCTGTGATTTATGTTACTGTAGTCATGTCGTATGAAGCTTACGTGTTCGTGTGTGTGTGTGTGTTTGTACAGAGCTTTGATGGCACTGTAGTAATTGTTGTATAATAGCAGCTGGTGAATTATTTAATTCAAACTGCTTCCTCTGAGCCAGCAGCAGCTGGTCCACTCGTCAGCACAGTACACACACACATGCACACACACATGTACACACACATACACACAAACAACGACACACACATTAGGTGATGCACGACGACGTACACACAGTACATATCAACACATACAGACACAGACACACATACATATACTGACTAATGCAGTATTTAGGTCCATAGAGGCTTCGTTGCAGAGTGCTGTGTGTGTGCACTTGCGTACCTATCCAACAGAGGACTGCCACCTTATACAGGTATTCAGGGACCGTCAAAATGTCTCCTGATTTAAAGCATAAACATGCTAAAATCACGTCTAAAACCCTCTTTAAAAGACATACTTGACTACACACAGATCATAAAAATGACCATTAAGAAGTGCACGAATGTAATATTATATTTTATATTATTAAAGGTCCAGTGTGTAGGATTTAGTGCCACCTAGCAGTGAAGCTCCAGATTGCAACCAAATGAATACTCTCCCTCGCCTCACCCTCTCCTTCCATGTAGGAAAAACTCACATAAAAAGCAAAAGGTCCAAGCTAGGTCAGTGTTTGTCTGCTCAGGGCTACTGTAGATGTGTAATACTGCAGACCTTGATATAAGTGTTTGCAGCCAAGTTACTTCTAAATTACAGGTAAAACTTTATTTGTTGGCAATTAAAAGAGGCCATAATTATTCTTGTAATATTTGTATTGCAGAGAAATGTTTAAATCTTGAAACATTCAAGTTAAATTACCTGTTTTTTAAATAAAACAAAAGGAAGACAAACAGTTATGTCCCTGTAAATAATATTTTAAGATTATAATAAGATTACAGTATGGACTTTGCTAATGTTTAATGAACTGCAAGTTTGGGCACTTTTGTATTGACTTCACTTCATTGTCACGTCATAGAGGAGCCAGCTACCCACTGTGGTAAAATTGCCGCTGTTTGACTCACCGACCTGATAACATTTACATAGCTGCAGAAGCACACGGTTAGAGAAAAACCCTTCATACTACCACACAATAATCAACCTCGCTGCCTCCCAACTTAATGCCTTGTCACTCTATATCTGTGCACTGGTTGAATTTTAACCCAGCAGTCACAGCGCTTCTTCTTCTTCTTACGTACCAGGTGCCAAATTTAGCGCAGAGCATCTTGGCTTTTATACCGTAAATGTCGTGTCATGTCTGGATAAAGCCGGAGGGAACATTACTGTAAAAGTCATCTGTGTCTGAATGATGAAAAGCCATCACTTTAACAGCTTAATGAAGCCACAAATTCCACGTCTGAGAAGGGCTTTCAGAGAAGAAACTGACATTTTGCAAAAGGTTTTCATACGTAGGAGCGTTACCGCTGATTCGTCCAGCAGGTGCACATTCATGGAGGTTATTTAAAGGCACTTTAAAACTCTGATTGCTGCAATTTGCGCCAAAATTCGTGCTCCTTCTCTGAGTCATAAGAGTCAAATCTGAACTCACGGACACGATACAGATATTTTCAGTTTTGCTATGACTTGCACTCTCCAAGGATGTCATTATCTATGACGTCCACTGAAATCATGGAGAGAAAAAAACAGTCTTTATAGCCCCAGAGCTTGATTTTTCTTCAAATCAAAGTAATCCAGTGACCACATAATTCCATGTTATTTTCTAGTCTTGATATTAATCTACAACAGTGTTTCTCAAACGTTTTACACTGAGTACCACCTCAGAAAATATTCAGCTTTCAAAGTATGACATACATTAATTGGCATACATTAAATGGGTGTCGCCTGCCTCAGGTGCACCAATGATCCACGTCTTTGCCTATTCTTAGATTAGCCTTGAGGCTGTGGGTGATGTCACGCACACGCCGTCCATTCTTTACACTGTCATTGAAACCAACTATTTCAGGGAATGCAAAATTATCTAAATTATTTTGATATTTCGGAGATTCCTCCAAGTACCACTACAGGGAAGTCACGTACCACCAGTCGCACTCATACCATAGTTTGAGAAACAGTGATCTACAATGAAGAAAATAATAAAAAATAAAGAAAAATCTTTGAATGAGAAGGCATGTCCAAACTTTTGACTGGTACTGTACATGAGCACAATACGAGCAGAAACTGCTAAAAGCTAATTTGATTTATATTATATATTTTTAATGGTTTTAAATGTGCCAAAATGTAAACATATATAGTCCATAAAAACAGCTGATGCACTGATTCCTTGGCAACATTGTACTTCCTGTTTACATCACATTAAAGGTGAAACTTATTTACAGCAACCAGCAATTTAGGCACAATTGTCTATCGCCAGCAACCCGAAATACAAAAAAAGTCAGCAGCTGAAGCTTTTCACATTATATTTCTGTCTTTAGCGAAGTTCTTCTTTGATGTGGCAAAGCAGAACAAGAGAAAGGAGGAGAAACAGGATGGAGGTGACAAACGTGGAAACAGGAGAGAGATTTATCGAATCTGTCAGAGAGATGAAAGGACGGAGGAAGGAGCGATTACTCCTGAAAACTTCACAGAAAATTTGATTCTCGCTGATCCAAAATCGATGCTGAATCCAACATTTTCCTCGGATGATTCCCATTATGTCGCATTTTTCACTTTGCAGCACGCCTGTCTCTTTAATATGACATAACACAATCTCACAACCCTCCTGAGAGAGAGAGAGAGAGAGAGAGAGAAAGAGAGAGAGAGAGAGAGAAAGAGAGAGAGGTAAACGAAGAGGAGGGAGGAAAGAAAAGAGGGAGAGAGACAGATGAGGGAAAAGGGGGAAGGAAGGAGGGTGTTGAGGGAGAGATAACGAGGGGGAGGTTGAGTCCTTCTCTACAGTAGGTCATTAATATTTCAAAGTGTGTGCCAGCCTCTCCCAGCCCAGAAACCAGCACTCAGCTACAATATGAACGTCTGCCTAACTACCATGACGGACGCAAGGAGGTTACGAACGCTGAGGGATTCAGTCTGTCACTTCCCCCAGAGAGACGAATATTCCCTGTCTGAGCACAGCTGACCTCCAACAGCAACAGACACACAACATAAATATTATAACGTTCAACAAGTGAGAAATTAAATATCATTAAAAGAATTATATTTAAAGGTGCAGTGTGTCAGATTTACAGGGCTCTACTTACAGAGTATAACATTCATAACTCTGTTTTTATTTGTGTTTAATCACCTGAAAATAACCATTGTGTTTTTTGAGACTTTTATATCCACAGTCCGCCATGTTTCTTCTGACAAATTATACACAGACTAGACATAGTTTCTCCTTCCTTCTCTCCCGGAGAGGGTGAAATGAGAGGGCTGTAATCGGCAAGTACACCGCTAAATGCCATTAAATGCTTCATGTTGGTTCTTTAAAAATTTTACATTAGTTGATTTGAGTCTGTCAACAAAATGTAATGTTTAAGGAAGGATCCATTTTCCAAAATATTTTAACTGCCCCTTAAAATAACACGTGTGTATAAGTTCAAAAATACATGTTTTATAACCTGACAACGTTACGTTAAGGTGTGGTTAGGTTTAGGCACAAACGTAGATCGTGCAAATATTGAGTCTTCATGTCTGACTTTTACGCAAACAACCGCAATCCTAGGTAGGTTGGACCTAATAACATTTCCATAACACTTGAATGCCATTAGATGAATGCACTGGTTCTCAAACTACAGTACGAGTACCACTGGTGGTACTTGACTTTCCTGTAGTGGTACTTGGAGGAATCTCTGAAATGTTCTTCAAAACATCGATTTTACATTTTAAATGTTTTTTTTTTTTGCATCCTGAAAAATCTTCACATCGTGTGCGCATACAGCCATGATTATTTAAAAAGTGATGTGAGATATTCAGAGGAGGTGTCATTAATCATTCAAAAACACTGAAATCGTGGCTCCAAACAGAAAATATCAGGAAGAGAAATAACGTTTTAATACCAAGGATTCAACAGTCAACAATAAACAATGTTCTCATCAGGAATAAACCTTTAAACTGTCTGTAGATAAACTTACGCTGAGGAACTTGAATGTCAAAATACTGGAACTTGAGATGAATATTTGAGTTTGAGAAACACTGGATTAGTGTAAAGACTGCAGAAGTCTTACATAGTCTCCGTGACGTGTCTTTTCTCTTTCTAAAGATCAGATAGTGACTGCAGTACCAAATGACCTGAGTCACATGTCTGAAAGTGTATGCATGTGTGCACACGTGCATAATTTCAGAATGATTTGAGGCAGAATAACAGACAACTAAAGTGACTGACACTCTGTGTTACAAGCTTTTTGTGCTGGTCTCTAATTCTAACAGTGTTTAGTGAATTTATTTAGATCGTCATCGTAATCTGCTTTTAATCCTGAGTGTAAATGTGAAAACAATGCGGCACATGGTCCATGAGCCCAAAGGAAACTGCTGCTTCTGCTTACAATCCAATTTCAAATCTCCTAAATCTGCTGTGATGACAACAACACTGCATGGAACATCTCAATCTGATTCCTGTAATTGAATTTTGTTCTTTAATAAATAAATAAAAAATAAAAAAACAGAGCTCCGGCCGTGAATAAACAAAACAATTTCACTACAACTGTCAAGATGCACAACCTCTATTTAAATAGACAAAAATAATGAGAACACACTTTAACCTATGAAAATAAACAAATGTAATAATGTAGTCCAAACAAGTGCTGAGATTTCATCATGCAGTGAATCGGGTTATTCAGGCCTTGTGTATGTGGGTTTTATTCTACAAGCACTGATGACAGTGTTTTTTCAAACTCCTCCAACAACTGACTGTTAACACGCATCAGGAAACGCAAAAAGAGGTTTTGACTAAAGATCACATACACACAGATTCTTTCCTACATCACCAACAGTGGACTCTGTGTGTACACTAACCAAGTGTGGACCTCCTGTGACAAAAATAGAAAATGTACTTTCGGGGCGTTTTCACAGCAGCGCTGTTTGGTCCACTTCAAACGGACCGGAGTTCGTTTCCTCAGATAGTTCGGTTCGATTGGGGAGGTGTGAAAGCTCATCCGAACTCTGGTACCGCCTGAAAATGTGGGTTTCGGTCCGCTTTGCAAGTAAACCCTGGTGCTGGTTCGCTTACAGTGTGAAAGCAAACGGACTATCCAGAGAACCAAAGATCAGAAAGCTGATCGATGAGCGGGGTTTTCTTCTTCGTGATGCTTTTTTTTCTTCCTAGTCAGTGCTGGTTTTTTGGGCAATACCGCCCCCAAACTAGCAGCTGTTGTAACTGCATAATGTTGTCAAGGTGGTTTGAACCAATCGAACCAAGTCTTATTATCTTATATCTTATATCTTAGTCTTTTACCATAATATGACTGCAAATGTGCTTTCTTTACCGTTGGTTGGTTATTTCTTGGTAAAAACTCCTCCGACACACACTCATAGCGTTGTGTTTTTATCGAGTTATCGAGAGCTGGACGATGAAACCAAAATCAAAATAACAACAAAAGTCAATCCTCTAATAACTCTTTCTACAAAATGTGTTTCATTTTTAATTGTCTTGATAGAGCTGTGTTCCTCTCTCAGCTGATTAGTCATCGATCAACAAACCTTGTTTTGTTTTGGAGAGAGCGATTAGTCATAGCTGGAAGATGACATCTCATGTTTAGGTCTTTAATATTTGAACAGGTCCTCCTACACGGCTGCAGACGATCTCTTTTACAGCGTTTTTCTCATCTACCGTCCAGTCAAAGCACTGCACAGTACACTCACATGTTATGAGGGGAAATTACTGTTTGAGTCAATTATGTCATCTGGATCAACTTTGGAAGTTTCTTGACATTTAGTTGAACTCATTACCTCGAGTTCATCGTTCAGTATCACTAACATACGTAGTATTTAGTTTGTGTTGGCTTGTTTGCCACGTTTTCTCCAAAAGTGTGAAAAGATAGTTTGTATCGTATCAATCCTAACATCTTGTGTTCTTCATCCCTCTCTCTCTCAGACGTGGCTGAAGAACTACGGTTACCTGCTGCCTCACGACGTCCGCACGTCAGACCTGCGACAGGAGAAAGCCATGCAGTCCGCCGTGGCCGCCATGCAGCGTTTCTACGGCATTCCTGTGACAGGAATACTCGACGAGACGACTATAGAGTGAGTCACAAGACTTAAAAATATAAAAACATTGATGTTTTACTGAATATCTGCTTTGTATCATGTATGAACCAGTAAAATAAGAGTCTGTTGACGCATCTTTGTGTTTTCTTATATTGATGCTGAATTGACAGACTGTGGACATGACGTCCTTCTCGTGTTTCTAAGTGATGTGTTTTTATGGACACGTAATGAATTGTTCAAATGTCGTATTTTTTAAAGGGTTATTGGTTTGATTAATGGTGGTGTGTTGATTACTGACGGTGACTGATCAGGTTTATTATCAGCTGTCAGCAGCTATCAGATGAGTTTGAAGTTTAAATGTCGTGTTGTGTTCAGGTGGATGAGGAGACCTCGCTGTGGCGTCCCAGATCATCCTCACACCAGCCGCCGGCAGAGGAATAAACGCTACGCCCTGACGGGACAGAAGTGGAGGGATAAGAAGATCTCCTACAGGTATCCATCCATACATACATCCATCCTCTCTTCCCTCCCTGGTTGTTTGCCTGCTTCCTCCTCTCTCCCGGTCTGAACTTGGCTCAGCCTAATGTAAATTAGCTCCGTCCCACGGGACCCCGACTGCATCTCGTATCCCTGCATTACATCCACCCACTCCGTCTCTTCATCCATCCTCTCTCTTTCCACTCTTATTCTTTTGTCTTCTACTGTCTGCGTACAGTAAGAAAAAAATTCTGCGCTGTATGATGTGACGATCCAAACCGGCAGCTCAGCCTTGTAATATAGGTCTAATGCAGATTAGAGCCGTCCCACGAGATATTGAACACATCCCAGCTCCCGTTGTTGCCTCTGCCCACTTCATCCTCTCCTGCCTTCCCCTCGCTCTCGCTCTCAGATTTTAAAATAAGCGTCAGTGTCGTGAATAAAACAGAAACAATGCTCTGTATTTGGGCACTTCCTCATTAGACGTAACTAAAACTTTCCCTCCCAGCATGTTGCCACCCATGACGTCTTGTTTCTGCCATTATCGATAAACAACTCCGGCTGCAGGTTTCAGATAACAATGTTTCCTCGTCGACTCTGTCTGGCTTTTTCCACCCGAGGATCCATAACTTACGGTGTAGGCGTCGTCATGGGTTTCAGCTCCAACAGCTCAGCAGTTCATTTTTGAAGACTGGACTTTATTTCTCCGTTTTTGTGTTCTAACAACGATCTTTGAAACTGGTCCAGTACCGGCTGCAACATAATCTTCATGGTCAATTAATCAATGTGCGTCCAATAAAAGTGTTTGTTTGTGTCTGACAGTCTCAGATTGTTGTTGTAGAGATCCTATAACAGCAGTTATATCGCTGCGTTAAAAGCCACCAGACTCCACTGACAAAAACGCTCATTTTACCACGTAACATCGAAACATTTCATTCAGACTTGATAGAAACAAAATCAAGAGGCAGCGGGCAGAAGTAACTCAAAACTACTGCATTTATTTTCACTGTTGGGTTTGGGCAAACAAATTGTCTTTTTAATATTGAATGCATAAACCTGGTTACTGCTACACTGCTGTGTAGTGGAAGCACATTGAGTTTATTAGTACTATTACTATATCTTATTACTCGCTTCACATTAAGTTTATAAGTTAATTTATATTAAACCTATGTCATTCAAATGGATGGAAATTTTGATGAAATTTGTGTGGAGTGTGGACGACCCGCTCTACCTCCGAGCCACAGCCACCCATCAAAATCCTGTTTTGGGTGGATAGCGTCAGCTAATTCATGCAGATTTCAGGTTTGCTTGCTCACGTAAAAAATGAGTTCAGCAGCTAACATGACCCACGACACTAACTTATGTATTGTCCAGCTCCGGTTCTGGCACGACACCCGGAAACCTCCTCCTCTTCTTCTTCCCATTGGTCCAAAATGCCTGTGGTACAAACACTAACACTCCCCCGGTGCTCTGAGCTCACAGAAAACATTTTCTCCATAAAATATGATCCAGTTTCACCAAAATCAGTGAAATAGTTGGTGGTGTGTGACTTAGTGCCGTAAAGCGTTACGTACTTCTCCCGACCCGGAGCCCAAAGTTACATAGTGTGAGAACAGACGTACGAATGACAGAGACACCATTCACCTGATCACAGGTCAGTGCAGATCAACAGGAGGTAACAGACGTTAGTTTATCAGAGAAAGTTGAGTTATGGAGCTCTAATTTAGGCGTTAAATATCTTTTTTTTTAATTGTTTTGTTTCTTGCTGTAGTAAAGTGAGTTTTTAATGACTTTTGTTGCATGAACTGTCCTGATAAAAACCCTTTTAACGCTCTGCTCTCCTTTCATCTCGTCTCTCTCTCCTCCACCCTACTCAGAGCTTTATAGGTCTAATGTAAATTACGCTTCTCCCACGAGACACTGAAGGCATCCCAGCTCTCCCGCATTACAGCTACCCACTCTCCAGCGTTACATAAACCCACAGTGTGAGATCACAGTCCGATCTGGTTACCTCTTACTGTATCTGAGCCTCCTCATCCTTCTGTTTCACCTGCTATCAGCTGTCACATTCCTGCAGTACAGCTCCATGTTGTCTTCAGCCCTGCTGCCATTGTTCACGCTGCATTACTCTGATCATCTTTAACCTAATTTTTCTTCTTCCTCTTTCTTCTGCGGCGCCAAATCATCTCCAGAGCCAGCCCCGTCTCCTCTGAATTACACCCGTGTGTAATGCTGTCTGGATGGTGTTATTTAATGTACAGATTTATGTTGCAGTGCGTGAAGCTGTCGTTCTCTGCTTCCCGTGATACACTGCATGAATTATGGCCGGCATCAGTTAGTGGTGTTCTCTCACAGATGTCTCACAACTCGTCGAGTACTGCCCCCCGGTGGTAGTTGTTGGTACCCCTCTAGTCGTAGCCGCAGACTGTCTAAAACCTGGACGTAGTCTCCGTGACGTCCCTGCAGACTGTCTAAAACCTGGACGTAGTCTCCGTGACGTCTCCGCAGACTGTCTAAAACCTGAACGTAGTCTCCGTGACGTCCCCGCAGACTATCCAAAACCTGAACGTAGTCTCCGTGACGTCTCCGCAGACTGTCTAAAACCTGAACGTAGTCTCCGTGACGTCTCCGCAGACTGTCTAAAACCTGAACGTAGTCTCCGTGACGTCCCCGCAGACTATCCAAAACCTGGACGTAGTCTCTGTGACGTCCCCGCAGACTGTCTTGGACGTAGTCTCTGTGACGTCCCCACAGACTGTCCAAAACCTGGACGTAGTCTCCGTGACGTCCCCCCAGACTATCCAAAACCTGAACGTAGTCTCCGTGACGTCCCCGCAGACTGTCCAAAACCTGGACGTAGTCTCCGTGACGTCCCCACAGACTGTCTAAAACCTGGACGTAGTCTCCGTGACGTCCCCACAGACTGTCCAAAACCTGGACGTAGTCTCCGTGACGTCCCCACAGACTGTCCAAAACCTGGACGTAGTCTCCGTGACGTCCCCACAGACTGTCTAAAACCTGGACGTAGTCTCCGTGACGTCCCCACAGACTGTCTAAAACCTGGACGTAGTCTCCGTGACGTCCCCACAGACTGTCTAAAACCTGGATGTAGTCTCCGTGACGTCCCCGCAGACGTAGTCTTTGGATGTCGTTGATCTCAGTCAGTATGACTCTGAACAGCCATTTTGTGTGCTGACACTGGCGGCAATGCAAAGAGACACATTTGGAGGAGTTTTCGGGCTGTTGGCAGCTGTAAATTATTTCCCGCTGCTCGTTGCTGTAGCTGCTGGATTGTGCAATTGTGTATCTCTGAATGAAAACTTTCCATTGAAGCCTCGGGACAGGGCGGTGAGCTTTGGAGAGAGAGTTAAAGACGAGAGAACAGATAGAGAAGAAGATGCTTAACTTTGATGTCGATGCTACGCCAACATTGTTCTGAAAGTTTCCTGCTAACGAAGCAAATGTTGACACGCTAAACTAAACAAAGACAGTGAACGTTATGTCTTTAAATTTGGTGTAATTAACAGACAAGTATTCATTATTGGCCGATACTTAGCAGCACAGTTGACTTCTCGGCGTATGTTGATGCATGTGCAGCTATAAGAGACGAATGAGGCGTTAAAGGTCATCACAGAGTAATTGCAGGCGAGGAGACGTGCCGTCCACGTCTGTGTTGCCGTGAGCGAGGGGAATGATTACATGTTTTATCGCTCGCTGTCACTGTTACACCGCAAGGAAACACTTTTAAAAAAAAATCCTTTTAAACCTTCGGTGTCACTTTCCGATTGTGCCAGAGATTACGACAGAGAGATACGAGGCGGGAGGGAGTGTTGGAGGACAGATGGAGTGATTGGCAGGAAACAGAGAGATGGAGGAGGGAGGGAGTTGGAAAAGAAAAGCCAGGACGTAGAGAGCCAGATGAAGAAGAAAGCGAACGGATAAGACGGCAAAAGCGAGCGAGCTGAGTTCATTTCACACAATCTGTCTCTCAACAGGGGGCAAATGCTTTGTTCCCAACCAGAAAAATACATTATGGAAATAAATATCAGCACATTACACAGTTGTCATAATCTAACATTCACACTTGAGCGAACAGCAGCGTCCTGATGCGAATAAATAAATAAGTCCATCTGGCAGAGAAACTTTCTGTAGTTTCCGAGTAGTTGGGCGCCGTGTCGTGTTCGGAATGCAGTGAATATAAAAACATGATTTCAACAACCGGACGATGCAGATTGAGTCTAAATGAGATGCAGCTTGTGTTTTGTGGACTCTTCTTAGCTTCCTCCGTCAACGTCCTCTTCACTCACAAAAAGCTGCTGAATGCTGGGCCTGTAAACCTCTTCTTCTTCTTCCTCCTCTTCTTCTTCTTCTTCTTCTTCTTCTTCCCGGTGGTCCAAAACGCCTGTGGTACAAAAACTAACACTCCCCCGGTCTTCTGAGCTCACAGTCCGGCTAACAAACTGAACTAACATTAGTTAACATGAGCTAACAGCAGCTACAGTTGGTCCAGTGTGTAAGATTTTCAAGGGTCTATTTTCAGAATAAGGCAAACATGGAGTATAATATTCATAACAATGTTTTAATGCATTTATAATCACTTAAAAATAAGAATCTTTTATATCCCCAGTGGGAGCGGGTCCTCTTTCATGAAGGCCACCATGTTGAAACGCCGTGTTTGCAGCGATTACACCCCTAGATGCAAAAGGTTAAAACATTGCACGTCATCAATTCAGCTCACTTTACACATAAATATATATATCATACTTCACATTTTCTTTGGGCAGATTTCTGTTTGAACGTCCACATAAAGACACTCAGAGTGACTACAGATATGAAACATGACGTGAAATATGAAGAGGTTACCGTAGAGTCGGAGCGGATATATTTTAAGCACCGCACGTGTGTTTGAACAGAGTCTGTGCTGTCTCAGCTCATCTTAAGTTCAGCTAATTTAAGCCTTTTTGTTCGACTTTCCTGACAGACCGTTTGCTGCAACGTCGTGCAGTGAATCTCTCTGTAAACAGAGCGACTGACAAAGAAAGTAAAGCCTGATTTAACATTTATTATCGTGTAAGATAATGTTTCATAATCTCCTGCAGCCGCTTGTTCGTAGCGTGATGGACGATCAGTCATAAAATATCTGTTTGCTGACCGTCGACGAAGTTCGAGAAGCCCTGAACTAAATTTTTACTGCATTGCATATCTGTCTGCATGCAAATCCCCTTTACAAAAATAATTTTATAAATCCAACTTTCCACCCTGAAGCCCTGTGTGTGTGTGTGTGTGTGTGTGTGTGTGTGTGTGTGTGTGTGCATGTGTGTGTGTGTGTGTGTGTGTGTGTGTGTGGGTGTGTGGGGTAGGTAGCAGTTGTCTGATTTGAGTAAATGGTGTGGAACGTTACAGCAGTGAATCTGGCCAAATGACCTGTGGCCAAAACACACAGATGGCGTACTGTCACAGACACACACACACACACACACACACACGTCTAGCACTTCGTTTGGGTATGCAGGGATGACAGCCGTACACGCCGGATGCATTTAAATACAAAAGCAGTTTCCGGATGGACAGATAGCTTCAGCCTAACCACTCGCTTACGTAGGTAACACACTAAAGATCAGTCCGTTAAAAACCGGTTAATACAGCACCAACACAGTACTGGGTTGACTTTACCCAGTAACGATGTGTTACGAAAACCAAGGGTGTAGCATGAGCCGAGGAAGAACCTTTAAATTCGAGTTTGGGACAGACTGAATCAAAGTGCAACCATTTAAACTCATAAAATGTGAAATGTTCTCCACAAGCTTTATTTTGAAAGTGTAATCAGACGTAGCATGTTTATTGTTGCGTGTTGCAGCCATACGATATTTTAGTTTGGATAAATCACCACAAAACGTTGACTTCTTTAACTGCTCTGAGGACATTAACGTCGATATACATTGGTTGGCAAGTCGGTTCACCACCTTGGTCCAGACTGAAATATCTCAACTTCTATTGTTGGGATACTCTAGTGTCATCAGGTCAAAGTTGTAATTTGTCCAATACTTTATGAATAAATACCTTCAAAACTACTGACACTCCCATCAACCTCAACTGTACTTTGGTACTGGACTTTCGAACTGTCGGCTGCAGTCAGGTTCCAAAGTCGAGGTTTCTGAAGCTGTCCGACCATCCAACGTTTGGAAAGTACGCTGTCCCCTGTGGTCTTGTTCACGTACTAACTAGTGCTCTGTTTTTTTTGCCTTCCTGCAGCATATCTAACTTCACCCCTAAAGTTGGTGAGAAGGATACCCAGAGGGCGATTCGACAAGCCTTTAACGTCTGGCAGACCGTCACGCCGCTCTCCTTCCAGGTCAGTTCGGTTATCATGTTTTTATGACTTTTGTTCTGGCAGTGTTTGTTCCTCCACCTCACCTTCAGCTCACGTTATCCCTTCCAATATGACTAAAGTACCGAGATACTCGCTCTGTATTTTCTTACATTGTTTCTTGCTCTCTCTTCTTGTATCCCGTTCAGGAGGTGCCATACTCGGAGATCAAGAATGAGGGTAAAGAGGCCGACATCATGATCTTCTTCGCCTCTGGGTTCCACGGCGACAGCTCCCCGTTCGACGGGGAGGGGGGTTTCCTGGCTCACGCCTACTTCCCCGGCGCCGGCATCGGAGGAGATACGCACTTTGACTCCGATGAGCCCTGGACGCTGGGCAACGCCAACCACGATGGTGAGACGTTCTGGCGAGAGTTTCTGCACTTTGGTCAATTAGACGGAGAACTTGAGCTTCATTTGGTCTAAATTAATCCTCAAGGCGATGTGGGGTGATTGTAAGTCTGTCAGGAATGTGTATTTTTTATCTGATAACCAATGACTCTCCTGTTTTAAGTCAATTCAGGTCGAGACTGTAGAGACACTTTGCATAAAAATGAATCTCATTAACAGTCGGTCAATTCATACACTGAAAGAAAAGACCACACAAGCTCATCAAAGTTGTTCATCCGTCCATCCATTTTCTTCCTCTTATCCGGGGTCGGATCGTGGTGGCAGCAGGCTTAGCAGGGCTTTCCAGACACATTCCAGCTCCTCCTGGAGGATCCCGAGATGTTCCCAGGCCAGATGGACCAATAGTCCCTCCATCAGGTTCTGGGTCTGCCTCTGGGTCTCCTCCCAGTTGGAAGTACTTGGATCACCTCCAAAGGGAGGCACCCAGAAGATGAGCTACCTCAGCTGGTTCTTTTAAACATGAAGGATCAGCGGCTCTACTCCGAGCTCCCTCCAGACGTCCAAGCTCCTCACTCTATCTCTGAGGCTGAGCCGAGACATCCGGCGGAGGAGGCTCATTTCGGCCGCTTGTATCCGCAATCTCATTCTTTCGGTCACTACCCAAAGTTCATGACCATAGGTGATAGGACCATCGAGAACCTGAACCACAACAGTCCAGTACAACGTCTGCAATACTGCTGCACTAATCGATTGATCCATCGCTACATTTTCCCATCAAGAACTTGAACTCCTTTGCTTGGGGCTTAACTAAACCAAGAGAACCAAGAACAAGGTTGGGGTTGAAGATGAATGGGGTTAGGGGTTGGCCCATTATTAGACCATCATCATTCTCTTGGCCTTCTTCAATAAGAAGTGTATAAGTCCTTGTAGTATTTGTGTAAAAGGGGTCCAGGTCTTCAGGAGTCGTTGTTTGGTCCCTCTGAGTGTCTATATTAAGGAAATACATAATGTCTCTTATCGATCTTGTAAAGCTAGGTGGAGATTTCTGCTTCTAGCAGCGACCCAGTTCTGACTCTGTTTCCTTTGCTCTGTGTTCCCCCTCTGTCTTCCTGCTTTCATGTCTGTCTCTCACAAGTTTAAAGCCATTCAGAGTTCCCAGCGAGTCCTACACTCTCCACACTCCCTCTGTAGCCTGGTACTCGTGGTTTGTACCGTCTTTAGATCCGGCTCTGCATCCTCGTCTCCTTCTCCTCACTTCTTTCCACAGAGAGTATGCTAACACCAACAGCTGTTCTTGAGTGTAAACAAGAGAGCCGATGTATCGTGAACTAGCCTTTGTAACAGAAAAATGGCAAATCACTCATCTCCATAGCTCCTCACCCACGTCAGCAGACCAAACGGACGGACCAAAAACAGTCCTAAAAATACCAAAAACACAGCTCTGTGTTTTTGGTATTTTTGGTCCGTCCGTACCAGGAAGAGCTGCCAAATACACGGCGCAAGAACACATAACCATATAAAGGTGTAGATATGGTATGATCGAGGGCAAGAGAGGTCTGCATCACCCCAAAACTTCACCAGTCACGTCCATGTTTTGTTCCGTCCTGCATCGACTTCAAACTCCACCGGGAGCGTTTCAGAAGCGTTTATCCCTCCAGACTTTGTTTACTTGCTCAGATTTGGTCATTTTCCTGGTTCATGTTCTTCTAAACATGCTTCTACATGTGTAAACATGCTACGTAGTTCATTTGTTTCTCTTTTGTCTGTTTTTACGACCGACAGGCACGGGGTGTTTTATTTTGAAAATCCATCGGATTCACGCGCAATGCGGCGCATCCGCTCCCGCTGGAGTTTGGGGGTCAGGATATATATCTGCTGGTCTCGCATTGGACAGAGGAAGATGTTTGAGACATCGTCACTCAGGACCTGAATTATAATTTAAATTGAAATGTCTTTTTTCTGCCTGAATCAATTTAATGTTGGAATATTGCAGACTGTGTAAATATCTGGAATGACCGTTATAAAATATAAAGTCGTTTTATTTTTTTTCAATTATTAATGTGAAGACGTCCTCAGTCGTCACTGCCTCTATCTTTGAGCGCCGTGGATGAAAAATGGTGGAAAAAAAACACACAAACTACAAAGTGTTTCTCTTCTATCTCGGTTTGACAAATGACTTCTGCCAGATTCCCTCTGCTTGAATAACTAACGTGTTGATAGAGAGCGAGCGAGGGGGATCTGGTTTGAGAGATTAGCAGGAAACAGAATTAACTTTGACGGAGGAGCTCTAAATTTGCTGTAACACATTAAAGCTGGAAGTCTCATTCTGACCCGAGAAAAGACTTTAATTCACTCACATGAACATGAACTCTTTAACCTTTCCACCTTAAAACTGCAGCTTTGTCAACATCCATCATATCTGCAGTCATAAAAGTATTGATCGATCGCTGTGTAGGTGTGTGAGCGGTCACCCAGGTGATCTTGTGCACGTCCTCACAAACGTCGCTTTATCTCTAAAATCCCTCCACATACACACACACACACACACACACACACACACAGAGTAATTGAAAGATTAGAAACTCGATAGTGAGACGGCAAACTTCTCAGACGAATCAAGCGAATTCGCGGTATCAGCTTCAGAAGGACGCGGCGAGGACAAACGTCTGATTCCCGGGTCGCCTCTTGGGGGACGACGTCTGCGGTTAACCTGTTAACACCTGAAGGAGCATCCAATACAAACAACTGAACACAAGACGTTTGTAACTTTGTAACAGAGTTTAAATCATGTTGATGCGACACACCACCAACTATTTCACTGATTTTGGTGAAACTGGATCATATTTTATGGAGAAAATGTTTTCTGGTTTTCCCTCTGATGTCCTCCGGCTGCTCCGCCTCAACTCTCTGTGATTTACAGAGTTTATGATGGACAGTGAAGTAAACTGCTGACAACTCCTTTTCTCTTCTTAGCTTCCTCCGTCAACGTCCTCTTCACTCTCTTCTCCTCTGCCATTATGTCCATAGAAGCTGTGACACCGGCTCTGCTCCCCGTCAACGCTCTGACCTGTAAATCCTCCTCTTCTTGTTCTCTGGTGGTGGTACAAACTCTAACACTCCCCCGGTGCTCTGAGCTCACAGTCCGGGCAGCCCGGCTAACAAACTGAGCTAACATTAGCTAACAGCAGCTAACAAACTGAGCTAACATTAGCTAACAGCAGCTAACAAACTGAGCTAACATTTCAGACCTTGATCTTTAATGCTGGTTCTCTGGTGTCTGGAGAGAAACCTCTTCTCTGATATTTGAAAGAATTTTTCATACAGCGACAGGACATGTTTCTTGATGTATTTCTGTGAAAAATGTTCCACATTTTAACGATTTTGTCCTGAAAGAACAAATTATTTGAGCCAAAAAAAGTAAATTTCAGACAGTTTGTTCAAACTCGTCTCTGCCAAACTCGAACGTTTCATCGGGAGAACCGCTCGCGCTGAACAAAGAGGACTCTGTGGACACGTCAAACTGGGATTACTTGAGAGACAGGTTTCATCGCAGCAATATCAAACATCATCTTTATCGCTGGCGAGCAGACGACTGCCGGGGCAAACATGATAGGAGGAAGCCGTTATCGTCGCTGCAGGGCGCCGGCGGCGACTGTAGACCAATCACAAGGGGAGAGGTAGACGCACAGAGGAGCCCACTGGGATTTCCCTGAAGCCAGTGAACATGAAGTGTACGTCTTGTGCTGTAAAATCATCTTTATCTTTGCTGCGACATGGAAGAAAGAGAGGCAGAGGGAGCGAAGAGATAAAGGCTGGAGGAGGAGGAGGAGGAGGAGGAGGGCTGTGCTGAGAGGGGAAGAGTTTAAAGAAGGTAAAGGCCTGGACCTGGACGTAGTCTCCGTGACGTCCCCGCAGACTGTCTAAAACCTGGACGTAGTCTCCGTGACGTCCCTGCAGACTGTCTAAAACCTGGACGTAGTCTCCGTGACGTCCCCGCAGACTGTCTAAAACCTGGACGTAGTCTCCGTGACGTCCCCGCAGACTGTCTAAAACCTGGACGCAGTCTCTGTGACGTCCCCGCAGACTGTCTAAAATCTGGACGTAGTCTCCGTGACGTCCCCGCAGACTGTCTAAAACCTGGACGTAGTCTCCGTGACGTCCCCGCAGACTGTCTAAAACCTGGACGCAGTCTCTGTGACGTCCCCGCAGACTGTCTAAAATCTGGACGTAGTCTCCGTGACGTCCCCGCAGACTGTCTAAAACCTGGACGCAGTCTCCGTGACGTCCCCGCAGACTGTCTAAAACCTGGACGCAGTCTCCGTGACGTCCCCGCAGACTGTCTAAAATCTGGACGTAGTCTCCGTGACGTCCCCGCAGACTGTCTAAAACCTGGACGCAGTCTCCGTGACGTGCCCGCAGACTGTCTAAAACCTGGACGCAGTCTCTGTGACGTCCCCGCAGACTGTCTAAAATCTGGACGTAGTCTCCGTGACGTCCCCGCAGACTGTCTAAAACCTGGACGTAGTCTCCGTGACAACGTTGATTTAGGGCCGCTGTTCTCACATCTTTAGACTTTTAGTCTTGTTTCTATGAAGAGAAATAATTTAGATATATTTGTACATTTTACTTCATGAAAGAGCCTCTGAAACAATATTTATTCCATCATGGGACATTAAAACTCTCCATTTAAGCTGCTTCTTATGGCTCCACGCTTCACTTTAAGGAAAACTCTTGTGAAGTGATGCCTTTTGAAGAATTACTCTGCACACACAAGTTCCCCCAGACATTAATTCAGACTGAAAACATGGAGGATGACTGCTTTCTTCTTTTATCTGTAGAAATGTCGCTTTGAAAGCATTATCAATCCACTGTAGTGACTGCTCAACTGGCAGTAAAAACTTAGAAACTTGTGCATCAGGCTGATTTTACAAAGTAGAGAGGGCGAGAATAAATAAATAGACAAACGAAAGACGAGATCTGTTCGTCTTAAAAAGAGAAACAGAAGAAGAAAATTAAACGTCTGTACAGTTACATCTGTCTATAAGTCAGCTTCTGGCCACCGAGGCTATAATCTTCAAACAGACCTGCCTGGGTGGAAAAAAAGAAAAAGATAATTACGTTCTGTAATTAGGTTCAAACAGAGTCAAACCAATTACTGAGCTGATGAAATGTATTAATTTGAGCTGTGCGTTCAGACCGTAAGAAGTCATTAAGCGTCTGACAGCAGCTCCGAATCGGAGCTCTTCTGGATTATGACAAAGAGCCGGGTTTTAACAAAGCCCACAGGAATACACGACATTTGGGAAAACACGTCCGTCTTCCTGCTGTCGTGAGATTGTTTTGATTAGTTGTAACCGCAGTACGAATAGTCAAAGTAGTGCTCGTGAAAAATCTTGTAAATCTTCCATTTTTGCCTGAATTAGCTCGGTGTAATTTACTATATGCTGGTTAAAAACATCCTATTTTTGGGGTGTTGGTTAGCTCAGTTGGTAGAGCAGTCGCCCCATGTACAAAGGCTCAGTCCTTGCCACAGTGACCGAGGGTTCGAATCCGACCTGCGGCCCTTTGCAGCATGTCATTCCCCATCTCTCTCTCCCCACGTTCCTGTCGCTTCTTCAGCTGTCTGTCAAATAAAAAGCTTGAAAAAGGCAAAAATAAATAAAAAAAACATCCTATTTTTACACTTTTTATACATTAAGCTGCTAAGGAACAATATTTAAGTTGTAACGCTGACATCTCATGGTACTGCAGTCCAAATTGAAAGTCTAACGTTAACTCTGCTTAGTTGGTTGGTTCCACTTTCGCAGCTGTAGTATGTTTCATATCTGGCAGCCTCGGAGCATCAACATGGGCAAATTTCAAAGAAGGAACTGATACTGACTCTAGCATTGTTGTCGAGATGCTTGTGTGTCGGTTGGATTTGTTTCCTTAATCTCTGATGACATAATGTTGTGGGTCGGCAGTATTGCGGACGTTGTAGTGGACCATTGTGGTTCAGAAGGAGCTGAGCCGGACGGTCTTGATCTTCCAGTCCATCTACGTTCCAACCCTCAACCTACCTCACCTCAGTGCCCAAAATGAGCTTCCTCCACCTTCAGCCTTAGCGATAGGGTGAGGAGCTCAAACATCTGGAGGGAGCTCGGAGTAGAGCCGCTGCTCCTTCACATCGAAAGAAGCCAACCGAGGTCGATCGGGCATCTGATTAGGACCCTTCCTAGGCGTCTTCCTGTGGAGGTTTTCTGGGCATGTTCAACCCAGGGCAAACCCAGAACCCACTGGAGGGACTTCATAGCCCATCTAGCCCAGGAACAACTTATGATCCTTCAGGAGGAGCTGGAATGGGTTGCTTGGGAGAAGGATGTTGGGCACGTCCTGCTAAACCTGCTGCCACCGCGACCTGACTCCGGATAAGAGGAAGGAAATGGTTCTGATCTAACCTTCCTCACATTGATACATGAAACTCAAATATTTGGTTTAGTTCCTATTTTCTGTTCGTTATTGAGCTTCTTTTAATGGTCATCTTCTTCTGGTGAATTGGCGCCACCTACATCTGCATATTTTTTTTAGAAATCCTCACGTAGCAGCACATTACTTATTCATTCACAGATTATAAAATTTAATATCTCATTTTGTGTACGTGTGAATTTCACTTGATGTGGCGCTGAAACATATTGGCCGTACTCTGCCATAATCCCCGTCAGACAGCGGCGTTTGAAAAACCGGCTCACGCTGGACTTCATGTTCACTTCAGCTGACAGTCACCTCCATTTTCCATTAACTCTTCTTTTGATGTGAGATTCATATTCGACTGCTGATGAGTCAACAGCATCACAGACTGACTTCGGCTTACTTTTAAAGTGTGTTTGATGCTGCGTCTCTGGTCTTCTCTGTTGTGTTTGCACCGAGGAGGCTTTGTTGAGGGAAAGTGGTTCTTATTTCCTGTTTCCTCGCCTGATTTCTGCTGTGAAATAATCCTTTAAAAAGCTCCTGATAGATCCTCGTTCCCTCCCTCTGACTGTTTTTCTTTGTTTACTCGTGTTCCTCATGTTTCCTTCCTCCCTCCATCTCTCCAGGTAATGATCTGTTCCTGGTGGCGGTCCACGAGTTGGGTCATGCGTTGGGTTTGGAGCACTCCAACGATCCCAGCGCCATCATGGCTCCTTTCTATCAGTACATGGACACACACAACTTCAAACTGCCTCTGGACGACCTGCAGGGCATCCAGAAGATCTACGGTGAGTCGTCCGTTTATTTTTTTTATTCGTTTTCACAGCAGATCTGAAGTAACAATCCTGAACATAAGTCTGGTTTAATACCGCAGAGAACATTTCTAGAGCAGTTTACAGTGCAGCCAAGTGATATCAAATAAAATGGTCGATCACAAAACTTCCTGTAACAAACAAAAGTGTTTCCTGTGACTGTTTCACAATGAAAGCCAACTGTGGATGTAGTCTCCGTGACGTCCCCACAGACTGTGTAAAACCTGGACGTAGTCTCCGTGACGTCCCCACAGACTGTGTAAAACCTGGAAGTAGTCTCCGTGACGTCTCCGCAGACATCCAGGTTTTAGACAGTCTGTGGGGACTACATCGTGAAGTGAAAAAGCAAACTAGGGATCGACCGATATGGATTTTTCAGGGCTGATACCGATACCGATTATTAATAACCAAGCGAAACCGATAGCCGATATGTAGAACCGATATTTATTTGCAGTAATAAATGTAAAAAATGGCCTTAACTTTTTGTAAAATAACATGAACACATAATTAACATAATAAATGAACACACAATCTTAATTGAAATGCCTTTTAATATATTAAAACAAAAAGTGCTGGGCCTTCTGGCAGCATTTCTTAAAACTCACTCAAATGAATAAATAAATAAATAAATAAAATAGCTCCCTGAATTTTTGAAAAAATCAACAAAATAAACTGAACTGAACTGTTCTCAAATTTTGGATTGAGTTAGTACTTCCAATCGTGACACGCCGGTAAATTTATTGACTGAAAAAAACTCGACGTGTGCTCGCTGCTTGACTCATTGAAATGGCCCATCATTTCCCTGGACTTTACGAGTGACCGGCAAACAGACGAATATTTAACATCTATTCTGTGTGATCATAGTGTAGTGAGAGCATGAGCGCTGAGGGAGAGGCAACTGAAAACAAACAAGGACACGTTAGCGTGTGGTGTTAAACTTATAGGCTATAATCACCTCGGGTGTTGTTTATTGATAAACCGGGAGCCGCCCCACGGGCTGAGACACGTTAGGAGATTAATTATTCCCACAAAGTAATGATAACCGTAAGGGTCTCCTATTATTATTGTGCGTCTGGCCCCAGCTCTAAAGCGGTCGCAGCAATTATAATGTAGCGGTGGGCCATCATTAAATAGCCTACCCCGTGTTGAAGTTGTGAAAAGTTTAATCTCAAGAGCCAAACTGCAGGTTTTCCTCCCTTATACTTGCTGCAGCCTACCTATGTCATATTTTTATTTTATTAAGCAAGATTAAGACTTCAGGTCATCTTCACTTACATCTTTTTTTTTTTTTGTCGTGAGTGATGCTAGTCCTATATTGCAAAGTCGTATGCTTGATGTGATTAGACAAGTAGGTTGGTGAAATGTCGACTCTGGGCCTGCATGTTATCACTGAAATTGATCATAAGGTTGTGGTATTTTTTAAAACTTCATCCTAAAGGGCTTTGAAACTTCGACTGCAGTCCTCTTTTTCTCCTCCGTCTGTGGCACTGCGTGTAGAAGCTTCTGTGTTGAGTGATTGGCTACTTGGCACAAGTGAGACAGCCAATCAGTGAGGGCTGTGGGCGGGACATTGTTACACAGCCAAGAGAGTGGTGACTTCAGGCAGAGACGGCTGCATCAGAGCCAAAGGAGCGCGTTTTAAAATACATTAATTAATTTTATCGGTTATCGGTGAAAAAAACGGCCGATGCCGATGATCGCAAAAATGCAGAATATCGGCCGATATTATCGGCCAGGCCGATAATTGGTCGATCCCTAAAACAAACCACCTTGAACATGGATTATTAATGTTATCAGAGTTATGAAGAGCTGTGAATGTAAACAGGGTCAGGGTTTGTCTGGAAAGAAAATGATTTAAGAAAACAAAATGCTCAACTTTGTGTCTTTTCCTTCGTGTTTACACCAGAGACACGTTGTTCCACTTCAGAGACTTTTCAGTAAACAAACAAAGAGCTGCCTGTCAGAAGAAGACACGTTTCCTGACACGTTCTCCGTCTCTGATATAATCATGGCAGCTTCTGTTGTAATGTAGTGTAACTTTTATATGTGATGCAAAGAGGCCGGAAACTCTGCAAGGTCACAAATACTGTGTCAGACTTCAATCCAGATCACATTTTAAAGTCCCCATGAATGTGTTGCGTGTACGCTGCGGTCACTGCAGCGATACGCGGCCGTTCTAGTCAATGTTTGAAACCCCTGCGGCTCCGCTGAGGTCCGCTTCAGAAGCGGGCCTCCGCTCGGCTCCACGTTGAATTCAACATGGCTGTTCTATTTTTGACGGACGCCGCGAGCAGCCCGCGTCAATTTACACAGAGCAAAATAAAACTCCCCGTGCAAACTGCTGGTCGTAAAAACAGACAGAAGAGAAACAAATGAAGTACGTAGCATATTTACACATGTAGAAGCATATTTAGAAGAACATGAACCAAGAAAATGACCAAATCTGAGCAAGTGAACAAAGTCTGGAGGGAGAAACGCTTCTGAAACGCTCCCGGTGGAGTTTGAAGTCGATGCAGGACGTGACAGAGATGTGCCCGGTGGGGTTTCGGGGTAACACGTATCCTCTATTGGCTACAGGAAACCCGTAAAAATGAAGATGTAAACAGCACTCTACTTCCTTTTTTATGGACCTAAATATTTAATATTTCTTCACTGCAGCTTTACAAACAGCCAGATAACATTCGGTATGTTCAACACTGATTCACTGGATGGTTTTGTTCTGTTTACGTGGGTCTGGTTTCCTTTAAGCTTCAAAGCAGGAAGGTTATCTTCTTCCTTCAGAACAATCTTAACATTAAAGGTCATGATACACGGGTGACATTTTGAGTCAGCGCTGAAGAGAAACACCGGCCACAGCCGCGCGGTCCACAGTGTTTTTCCACTGTTCAGTGTGAATAACAAAGCCTGTTATCTGCTGAGTCCATCCTGTTTACCTCACTGCTGGGTTGGCAAAATCTGTCCAAAAAATACATTAAAACTGCTCTAAGTCGCACAAATTTCACTCTACAGACGTACTTTTAACATCAAACTGTAGGAAGGTTTGTGCTGCTCGCTCACATGTTACTGTTGAAGCTGTCAGACTTTTAGTTTTGGCTCAGTGAGCTCAGAAGTGTCAGGATCACCCACCAACTGCTGCATTTACTCCCATATTAACTGAGAGTAAGACAGACGTAGCAGATTTCTAGCTCGCTCTAATGGTCACATTTGTAACTTTATGTGCATAAATAATATATGTAGACGTTCAGCGAGGCCTGAGGATGATTATAATCAAGTCCGTTTGTTGATACGACCTACGGTCTGCTGACAGCTGTCTGTTGTTCGAGGGTTACTTTCAAGGCTTTCACTCTCTCAGCAGTGTCAGTTGACAGTTAGCTCCGTAGCTGTCGACCAATCAGAGCAGAGCAACAGCTGCTTCTATTTATAGCAGTTAACTGTCGCTGGTTGCCGGGCAGAATTTCACAAAGCTGACTGTGATTAACTGAACTGAAGTCTCTAATATCAATCAGTCATTGCTCCGTTTTGAATATCTCATCAGACACTTAAAATATATCGAGTTCATGTTGTTATTCATGTTTTTCATCAGGTATCCCTACGGCCATGTTGGAACCCACCAGGCCGCTACCCACCTTACCTTCCAGGCGGACACACTCCACCTCCGAACGCAAGCATTCCCGTCCGGCGCGTCCACCCGGTGACCGGCCAGCGCTGCCCGGAAACGGCAAACCCAACATCTGCGATGGCAACTTCAACACCGTGGCCTTCTTTAGACGGGAGATGTTTGTCTTCAAGGTGAGCACAGACAAAAACGAAGTGAACGCACCTTGTTCTGGCTCTACGCGCTGTTAACTCATTGAATGAATTTATTTTAACCAAACCAGAGTTGGCGCTTGTTGGAGCAGAGGAAAGACAAAGCTTTATTTTGCTGAGTTTTACAATGTTACGTGGTAAAAGTACCGTTTTTGTCAATGGAGTCTGGTGGTTTTGAACGCAGCGATATAACTGCTGTTTCTGGTTCTTTAATAATATTAAAGACTTTAATAATAGTCAAAAAAATATGAACGTCTATCTCTGTAGGATCTTCTTCATAATGTTTTCAGTCAATAATCTTCGTGTGTCAGTGGCAAAAACAAATACTCTTAGTGGACGTACATTATGATGCCACACTCAGCACTGGACTGATTTCACAGAACGGTAGGGTCCAGGTTGAAGAACAGAAGGTACCCTTCTTTAATAAAGCTTAAGTGAACATTAAGTGGGGAGGATGCAGGAGGTATGGTCGCTCTGTTGCTCTTTACCACTGGCAGCATCACGGGTTCGATCCCCACCGGAGCTGGCCAAGCTAAAAATGTGTGCTCTCAAAGTACTGACATATGGTACTATCCATCCTATGATCATTAGCACCAGACACATGCTGCAGTATAGTTAGTCACTGATTCAAGCAGCTCGGTATCATCCCGACACACACAGCTGACGTTCACGTGACGAGCGTCACATGAATATGCACAATGTGCATCAAAAATGTTAAAATGTCAAAGAGAGAGACAACTGTGAAGACCAGAGGAGGAAGAAAATCCATTTTGATGTCTCTGATCTTTAAACTGAATGTTAGAAAAGGTCACAGACCTGTCTAACTCTCCGCCTGTCTGCCTGTTGATGTGTCTCTTTCCTATCTGATCACCTGTCTGTCTCCTCTCGGATAGATTCATAGCTGTCTGCCAAACATCACATAGAAGTCAGTATCAACAGCAGTCAGCCCAGCTCGGCGTCTGTCTTTCAGCCTTTTATTTCACCAAGCTCTCACCAACCACTAAAAGTCAGTCCCAGATTTACTCTTGTCCGGCGGCTTCTTGCTCGCTCACTCTCTCCTTTTCTCTTCTTAGCTTCCTCCGTCAACGTCCTCTTCACTCTCTTTTCCTCTGCCATTATGTCCATAGAAGCTGCTGACTGCTGGGCCTGTAAACCTCCTTGGTTCTCTGAGCTCACAGTCCGGGCAGCCCGGCTAACAAACTGAGCTAACATTAGCTAACAGCAGCTAATAAACTGAGCTAACATTAGCTAACAGCAGCTAACAAACTGAGCTAACATGAGCTAACAGCAGCTAACAAAGTGAGCTTACATTAGCTAACAGCAGCTAACAAACTGAGCTAACGTTAGCTAACAGCAGCTACAGCTGTCAGCAGTTTACTTCACTGTCCATCATAAACTCTGTAAATCACAGAGAGTTGAGGCGGAGCAGCCGGAGGACATCAGAGGGAAAACCAGAAAACATTTTCTCCATAAAATATGATCCAGTTTCACCAAAATCAGTGGAATAGTTGGTGGTGTGTGACTTAGTGCCGTAAAGCGTTACGTACTTCTCCCGACCCGGAGCCCAAAGTTACATAGTGTGAGAACAGACGTACGAAAGACAGAGAACCCATTCACCTGATCACAGGTCAGTGCAGATCAACAGTGTTTTTGAGGTAATCAGCGTCTCAGTTTTTCATCATAATTACGCCGTCTTGCGAACACGCCGTCGCCTCTGGATAAAACACGACGACAGCTCAGATGTGAGCGTTTAGCGGAACAACGCCTAAGTGGATGATTAAAACAGAAACAAACTGAGCAGCTGCTGTGAGCCTCAGTGAGATATAGGTGGAGGTATTTTAGGCTCAGGAGTGAATATATATACTGCATATACATTTTATGTGGATCAGCTCTTTTAAAGTGGGTCAGTACCTGTTGAGGAGCGTGCAGGTGTGTGTTTTGGTGTTGAGGGTTGAGTAGTAAGAAGATGTGACAGTATATTTCTTTGTGGGTCAGCCTCACCTCTCTCTGATGAAACGTCTACATAGATCTAAATGAATATTGTATCCTCAGTAATATATTATTATTTCATATATCAGTTTGCCTTTGAAATGTATGTTATTTTTTAGCCTTTGTCAGTGTTAACAGACTCATATTACCTGTACGGTAGCGAGCCACTTCATATTCACGAGGCTGTCAACTGCTAACGTGGGGAAGGTGATGCCGCTGGACGAGGCGGCCAATCACAGTGAACTGACATGAAGGCTGCTCTCCGTGGTGCTGAAAGCTTGGAGCGCCTTTTGGGTGGCTTGTCCCCAAAAGCATGACACACTGAGGACACTGGCCATGTATGTGCTCACCACGTTCAGATCAACACACACCTGTGAAGCTGTTTTCTCAAAAATGAACTCTATAAGCTACTTTTCAGGGGACGTTTGTTTCATTTCACTTAAAGAAAAATGTAGAAACATACTCACCGGATGTGGCCCCGCGGGCCGCCAGTTGTCGTTCACTGGCGTATACGATCAAAGAACTAAACTTAGTATTTGTGTAACGTAACCGCTGTGAAACAATCAAAAACCTTTTGTTTCGCTGATTATCAAGGCCGGCACTCGCTCACTCTCATTCACTGTCCATGTCGCTCAACCACTGCTCTCAAACCATCAGACACATCAAATTAAACTTTGAAATTTGTCAGCATTAATTTCAGATTTAGAAGCTGCTTCGTGAAATAAACAAAGTCAGAACACATCAGGTCGAGTATCAGAGATTCAGAGACATTTCAGGCTGACTGTGGAGGTTTTGAGGTGTGACGTCCAAAAGTTAGATCTGGCTCAACTTCTTCGCCATTCTTCGCGTTTTCTGGTGGACGAAATGGACAACCCTCCATTCAAATGAATGGAAAAAAACCTGCATTTACGCCGTAGAAATGTAGAGATGTGACGTCACGAGAAAACGATGAATTTCAGACAGTTTCATGCCACAAAGTGAAGCTGAACTGAGGACAAAGCTTTAGTGGACAGTTTAGGACACCTCGCTGTGGCCTCATTGAAGTGAATGATACGCTTCAGGAGAGTTCAGCATGTGTTGGACTTATCGTGTCCTGAGGGAGTTAAAGAAACACAAAGCCTTTCTATAACATCATCATCATCGATCAGACGAACAAAGCCGATGTCCTTCTTCCTTCAGCTGTTGGTCGGGGGGCGTATGAAGACATAAAGAGCCGGTGGGCGTCTGAAAGGAGACACTCATTATGGGATGTTTCCTCGCTGGATGTGAAGCATTGATTTTCTCTTTCGTCTGTTTGGGTTCACACAGAAAAGCGTCGGCGGCTGGTGGACGATGGTGGACGATCGTACGAGTGTGTGTTTGTAGTCCTCAGTGGGCACTGTGTGCCGTGTCCTAGATTCACCGGAGCTAAATGATAATGAGCTCAGATTGATGCTCGGCTTCTTCGTCTCCTTCCTTTGCGTCCTCCTCTTACCTCACATCACCTCGCTCCTCTTATCTCTGTCTTTTGTCCTCTCCTCTCCATTTGTCTTCTCCGCTCTGCTTCTGTTCGTCTGTCTGGTTATTTCTTCTCCTCTGACCTTCTGCTTTTATCCACGTTATCCACGATTCATCACACTGTCGTGTGAATTATGGCTCCAACTTCTGCTAATTCAATTCAATGAAGAGATGTCCCCCACAGACTGTCTAAAACCTGGACGTAGTCTCCGTGACGTCCCCACAGACTGTCTAAAACCTGGACGTAGTCTCTGTGACGTCCCCGCAGACTGTCTAAAACCTGGACGTAGTCTCCATGACGTCCCCGCAGACTGTCTAAAACCTGGACGTAGTCTCTGTGACGTCCCGGCAGACTGTCTAAAACCTGGACGTAGTCTCCGTGACGTCCCCGCAGACTGTCTAAAACCTGGACGTAGTCTCCGTGACGTCCCCGCAGACTGTCTAAAACCTGGACGTAGTCTCCGTGACATCCCCGCAGACTGTCCAAAACCTGGACATAGTCTCCGTGACGTCCCCGCAGACTGTCTAAAACCTGGACGTAGTCTCCGTGACGTCCCCGCAGACTGTTTAAAACCTGGACGTAGTCTCTGTGACGTCCCCGCAGACTGTTTAAAACCTGGACGTAGTCTCCGTGACGTCCCCGCAGACTGTCTAAAACCTGGACGTAGTCTCTGTGACGTCCCCGCAGACTGTCTAAAACCTGGACGTAGTCTCCGTGACTTTCCCACAGACTGTATGAGATGTATAAAACAGAGCCATGCTTTCTAAACTGTATATAAAGACACTTTCAGCTGCAGCTCTTTATCTTGTGTCTCTTTGTGTTTTAGGACCGCTGGTTTTGGCGTCTGAGGAACAACAAGGTCCAGGAGGGTTACCCCATGCAGATCGATCAGTTCTGGAAAGGCCTGCCGCCTCGCATCGACGCTGCCTACGAGAGATCTGACGGCAAATTCGTCTTCTTCAAAGGTACAAACGTTTTCCTTCGACTAATCAACATCAGTGTGTCACAGTTCTGCCTGGAACTGGGCCTTTCAGTCTCAGGGGTCCAGACATATATACAGAGGTGCACCAGTTTATTTATTCATTCTGCATTTTTAAACACTTCAATGTGACTAAAGTTGATCTTTTAAATCAACATCATATAACTTTCCTCTGATAAACTAACTTTACAGAGTTTCCTGATGGACAGTGAAGTAAACTGCTGCAAGCTGTAGCTGCTGTTAGCTAACATTAGCTCAGTTTGTTAACCGTACTGCCCGGACTGTGAGTTCAGAGCACCGGGCGAGTGTTAGTGTTTGTACCACAGGCGTTTTGGACCACCAGGAAGAAGAAGAAGAAGAAGAAGTAGAAGAAGAAGAAGAAGAGGTTTTCAGGCCCAGGGCCTGGGGGAATGTTGATGGACAGCGGAGACGTTGTAGTGCCAGAACCGGAGCTGGGCAATACATAATTTAGTATCATGGGTCACGTTTCAGCTGCACGTTTGATAAGCCATAAATAACATATCAATTCATAGAGTTTTGTTAGTGATAACGTTAGCAAGTAAACCGGGAGTCTGTGTGAATTAGCTGACGTTATCCACCCAAGACAGGATTTTAATACGTTAGCCAGCAAGTTAATGTTAGCCAGTTGAAGCTACAACATGACAATGTGTTTCACATGCTTTGTAGTAATGTTAGCTTTAGCTTTGGACTCTGTGTTTTAGTTGGTCATTAGTTGATGTTAATGGACTCCATTTCTAAGCTAATGTTAGCTAGTGTTGCACACTGGCTCAGCAGCTTCTATGGACATAATGGCAGAGGAGAAGAGAGTGAAGAGGACGTTGACGGAGGAAGCTAAGAAGAGAAAAGGAGAGAGTGAGCGAGCAAGAAGCCGCCGGACAAGAGTAAATCTGGGACTGACTTTTAGTGGTTGGTGAGAGCTTGGTGAAATAAAAGGCTGAAAGACAGACGCCGAGCTGGGCTGACTGCTGTTGGACTAGTCAGTAATATTAGCTGGCTGCTATGTCTGCTGTTGGTGACCTTGTTGATGTTTGGCTGTTAGCAAAGTTGTCGACTCGCTAGTTTTTGATCAGAAGTAATGTAATCAGAACAAATACTCGAGTACAGCTGAACATAGTTACCACAGAGGGATTACACTGAGACTGGAGGACCTAAACTAGCTTGCAGAGCTGCTCCAAAGTTGGTCGACTCTTCTCACAGTCTTCAGCAGAGAAACTTCAAATCTCCGTCCACCATCTGCTCCGGTGTTATTAGACTCTGTCCCACTCTCCACGCGGCCTCCTCCTCCTCCTGGAAATATATTTAATAAAGTGTGAAATAGAGAATGGCGAGGCAGCGGGGAGCTCCCGGCCTCAAGTAATAGAATTTCAGTCTACGTATGAAACCTCCCTCATCTCTCGCCTGCCGACTGTGCAGTCACTCATTTCCATCTCGCTCACTCGCTCGCTCTATCTCACTTTCACTGCAATTCACACACACACACACACACAAACACACACACCTACACACACACATCCTCTGACAGAGTGTCCAGCCAGGAGCTGATATTAATAGCTTTGCTCTCTCAGCTGCCGGCACACACACACACACACACAATGACACGCCTCAACCAGTCTATGACATGCTCGGTGACATATGCAGCGATGCCTCTTGCACATATTTGTGTGAGTGCAGGGACAAACAAACGTTCTGCAGCTTCTCTGATCCATTTTGACGTCTTCTGTTTTTACAGTGTAGATGATGAAGAAGGTGGAGAGAGCTAAAACGCTCCGTCAACGTCCTCTTCACTCTCTTCTCCTCTGCCATCATGTCAACAAAGCATGTCAAGCATATCGTGGTTTTAGCTGGTTAACTTGCTTGTTAACGTATCAACTTGTCTCGGGTGGATAACGTCAGCTAATTCATAATAACATCAACTCCCGGTTTAGTTACTAACATTATTGCTAGCAAAACACTATGAGTGGGTATGTTATTTATAGCTTATCAAGCGAACAGCTAACGTGATCCATGATACTAATTCACGTATTGTCCAGCTCTTCTTCTTCTTCTTCTTCTTCTTCTTCTTCCTGGTGGTCTAAAACTCTTGTGGTACAAACTCTAACACCCCTCCGGTGCTCTGAGCTCACAGTCCGTGCAGCCCGGCTAACAAACTGAGCTAACATTAGCTAACAGCAGCTAACAAACTGAGCTAAAAGCAGCTAACAGCAGCTAACAAACTGAGCTAACATTAGCTAACAGCAGCTACAGCTGTCAGCAGTTTACTTCACTGTCCATCATAAACTCTGTAAATCACAGAGAGTTGAGGCGGAGCAGCCGGAGGACATCAGAGGGAAAACCAGAAAACATTTTCTCCATAAAATATGATCCAGTTTCACCAAAATCAGTGAAATAGTTGGTGGTGTGTGACTTAGTGATGTAAAGCGTTACGTACTTCTCCTGACCCGGAGCCCAAAGTTACATAGTGTGAGAATCTGTAGCGTTTATTGAAAAAGTCTATGTTAAAATCAGGATCTGTGTTTGTGTTCATCGTTCCCAAATGTGTGTTTTTTATTTCAGTACGAGCCTTTTTAAAGCGTTACTGTCAAGTCCGGCTAATTTAATAAAGCCAAGTATTTCTCTGATTTATCCACCAGCTTTTAATCTCTGTGTGTTTTCCCACAGCTGTCCTCTGAATAATATTTAACAGAGCCAAACAGGAGCTGTTTAATCTCCAGATGCTGCGTCGTACCACAGTTTATTGTGACTATTGGATTTCTGTACGACGGTTATGTTTTGACAGTTGGACGTCATGGTTTCACCTCCTGATATTTCGAGTCAAACTGGCCTCGCGTCAAAGAACAATTGATTCGACTGTTAAATAAACATTTAGAGACAAACAACCCTGAAACTGTGTCCTGTAATTAAAATACTGACTCTTCTTTTCCCACCGTCTTCCAGGCGATAAGTACTGGGTATTTAAGGAAGTCACGGCCGAGCCGGGTTACCCTCACAGCCTGGTGGAGCTGGGCAGCTGCCTCCCCAAAGACGGCATCGACACGGCCCTGCGCTGGGAACCGGTCGGGAAAACCTACTTCTTCAAAGGGGACCAGTACTGGCGCTACAACGAGGAGAAGCGCACGGCCGACCCGGGATACCCGAAACCCATCACGGTGTGGAAGGGAATACCGGACGGACCGCAGGGAGCCTTCATCAGCAGGGAGGGATGTAAGTGTACGACTGACACACAACCATTAATCAAACCAGTAACTAACACTCACACAACCTTATCATACCTAACAGTTACCTAGAGTTTCCTTACGTGTCTGTAAGGTCCTTGCGCTGTCCCTCATAGTTTATTGGGCCCTTATTGCAAGCTACTTGCATTACCCAATCACCTTCACTGGATCATGGGGTATCTAGACTTGTCGCCCGGTGCATTGACTCCCAGGAGGTCCAACACAAATCCTGTTGGGAGCCCTTCTCAATCTTCTTGCTTGGGCAGACCCACAATTTTGATGTTTTGCCTTCTTGACCGGCCCTCAACGTCGCTCAGTTCGGTTTGTACTCACCGTAACTTTCCTCCAATTGGCGAGGCGCAACTTCTGGTGTCTCTTCGAGTTGTACTGCAGGATGAGTTTGCAGCTGAGAGGACTGTCCAAGTTATCGAACCTTGCGTTCATTGAGTTTTCCATCAGTCTAAAGATGAGTGATGGGGATTCCTCTGCCGGTGTTTCTGCACCATGAGCGATCCTGGTGAGCCGGTGCTGTTTTGGTTCGTTCTTCACGTGGCTTTACATCCCATCAGGAGCGTTTCAGAAGCGTCCAGATTTTGTTTACTTGCTCAGATTTGGTCGCTTTTCATGCTTCTACCATGAGTAGGTAGTTTCGTAGTTTTATTTTGTAAATCAACGGCGTTCTCGATGCCGTTTCTGTGTCTGACTTCCTGTCAGCTCGTTCTTCTCCGTCAAAAATAAACTTGCCGTGTCTCCGCCAACTGAAGAGGAAAGACGCTTCTGAAACGTGCCGCGGTGCTTCTGGTGAAAAACCTCAATCATCGTCTAAAACGGCTGCGATCAGCTCCACCGGGCGGGTCGCCGGAGCTGACACGCCCAGTGGGACGAAGTGCCAAAAGCCGTCTGCTTGTCAAGATGTGACCTCATGACCTCATGGATGCCTCAGAGGGCGTGTGTGTGTGTGACATCAGAGGTGGTGACATGGTCGGTCAGGCGTGGTGTCTTGGTGTTGTATGAGAAGCTCCTGCAGGGACTTTAGATCATGCAATGTGTGTGTGTTAATGCTGATAGGTAACGTGGATACGCGCTCTCATCGTGTTCGTAGATCAGTGGACCCTGAAGGCGTCGTCCAGTCAGATTTAGAGGAAACTACAGCGACAAAAAGAAACCCTGTTTTTATTTAAGATATTATGATTTGTCGTCTGTGGTTTGGAGTTTTGTCGACATAAAGAACGACATATTTATTGACTTGATGTTGACGTAGGAGTCACCGATCGAGTACTTATATTCACTGAAATGTTGGTTAAAAATGTATCTGACATGTTGAATTAAAGGTGTAGATATTAAATCTGACAGTTTATTTTTCATGAACTGATCCTGGTTCAAAAATATACATTTAAAGTTTACTTAGTTACCATTATTATATATTGAAAAACACCCTCTTCATGCACACGATTTACCAACTGACAAACTGAGTCTGTTTGGAGCCACAAAATCACCATTTCACTGTAAAAATATTGACTTGTAGCTCCGCGGGTGAAGTAACACACATCTGTGCTCGATCTTATGACTATAATGTGACTGCATGTTTCCTCAAAAGCTCGCTCTAAGGAGACAAAGAGTCAGGCCAACATGCACAACAGTGACAAACGGCGTCCTTCGCTCTTTAAGAAAAGCTTCCTCTCAAACTGAAAAACATCCATCAGCGTCCTCGGCTCGCTCGCTCAGCTCTCCCTGTGGCGCAGCGTCTCATTAGAGCCAATAACATTTCTATTGTGACACAGTGGTTACAGGCAGCGACAGTATTTCAGTCCCAGCAGTGGTTGTTTTTATTGAAGGGCAATATTATGTAATGCCTGAGAGACAGACACTGTAGCTGTGAGACAAATGAGATGGTATGTTTGAGAGGGAGAAAACATGCAGGGATAAACCTTCGACAACACACAGCCTCACACAACAGCTGGAAGAAGTCTGTTTTATTAAATATAACATGTTTCCTGTTCATCTACATTTACAGTGTTCTGATTTATATTTCATGTCTGTGCTCATCAGAATTTTTCTGTTGATGTTTTGGCGTAAGGCCTCGGTTGGTAGACCTCAGAGGTCTCTCACGAAGGTCAGGGGACGCAATAATATAGAAATATAAAGTGAGGCCAGTCCATGTAGAGTTTTATTGGCAATTAAAAGAAGCTTAAAACTTAATTCTATATTCAGCAGCTAGCTAATGTAGACCAGCCAACACTGGTGTAACGTGTGATTTTTGGGCCAAGGAGGAAACAAAAACATGAATGACTTTTTCCAAATCTTCAAAAGATAAATCAGGATTGGACTTTTTTCTTCATGTGCCACTCAAAGTTCATAGTCATGGTTTTTCTGTGGTTTTGCTGCTCGGGGACCAAAAACACTGTAAAATACTCTGATGAGGACTTCTGTTTTGTCAGAGTTGAGTTGAAGGAAGTTATCTGACATCCAGCCGATGTTAGCTTTCAGGCAACGTCCTGCAATAATCATATAAATAAACTGTTTCAAAACACAGTTACAAAGTCCTTTACAATAAAGCAAAACGCAGCAATAACAATGAACTAAAAGCTCTAAAACTACACAGAGTAAAATAAAACTATCTCAGAGCTCGAACTGCAAAGATCAGGACCAGGACAACCAAGAACAGATCTCAGTGAGGCAGAAGAGTCATCGGGCACTAAATGATCAGCTGAGTAACTCTCAGAGCTTCATAAATAATCAATAAAATCTTAAAATCAACTCACAAAATCACCCAAAAATGTTCAATGTGATGAACCTTGTTTGACAACATGAAACAAAACTCATTTAGTTCATTTTTCGATTATAATATTTTTGCAGTCGACTAATGATGATATTTGGCCTTGTTTGTCATCTTTAACGTTAGCTTCTGAAACTGAGGACTGACTTTTAATTGTCCTTTTTTGGCTCCAAAAACAATTATTTCTGTTTTATCTTTCTTTAATTGACGATTAGCACGTCAAATAACCGATTTGTTAAATGCACCTACTCGGTGCTTGTATGGGACCATGGTCACCTGGTGATATCGTTATATAAATCAGAGTGTCGTCTGCATAATCGTTGTTTTCTACAAACTGAGCACGTAGATTTTAAACAGAAGAGGTCCGAGAATGGAGCCTTGGAGCCCAAAGTAAACCAGTTTGACACTGTGCCAGAAAGTCCCAGTTTGCCCAGTAATAATCTGCCCAGATGATTTGATATTATCAAATTATCTTAAACTCAGCTTGTTTCATGATCAACAATCACTAATGTTTCCTTCTTTGTTCTCTTTCTTTTACCTCCCGTACCCACCTTTCATTCCAACTGCCCCACCCACTCATCCTCTGCTCCTCAGACTACACCTACTTCTACAAGGGGAAGGAGTACTGGAAGTTCGACAACCAGAAGCTGACGGTGGAACCCGGATACCCAAAGTCCATCTTGCGCGACTGGATGGGCTGCGACCAGTCTGACATGGAGCGCTCGGGCAACAAGGGTAACCGCGGTGACCGCCAACTGCCCCTGGACGACGTGGACATCATGGTGACCATCAACGACGTCCCGACGACAGTCAACGCCATCGCCGTGGTGATTCCTTGCATCCTGTCGCTGTGCATCCTGGTGCTGGTGTACACAATTTTTCAGTTTAAAAACAAAGGAGTGCAGCAGAACACCATGACGCAGCACTATTACAAATACCCGGTTCAGGAGTGGGTATGACAGGCAACTTTCCTTCTGAAGAGGTCAAAGTTCATGGATCGAAGGGGGGTCAAGCTGTGGTCATCTTGTTAGCTAGCTTCTCTTGGCTAACAGCCAAGAATGCTAGCAAAGAATGATGGAAAGTCAATGCTGAAAGACACTAATTGTGCTAGCTGGTGACAAAATGGCACATACTGAAAATGCAGGAGTAGATTTAGATCTTGGCTCAGAGTGTGTTTGTTTGAGAGGTCGATTCGTGCCTCAGATACTGATTTTGTTCCTCACTGTTCCTCACCGGGCGAGGACGCTCAAAACAAACATGGCTGAGGACAAGGAGAACAAGTCCGCAACGTCTCCAGGAGGATGTGACAAGGCTAAAGACAGCAGTTTTTCCAACCTTTCACACTTGATTTGCCCACAACTTTTCGGAGGTCTTAGGAGCGACGCTGAACTTTGACTTTTTCTTCTTGGACCTACAACACAAGTCTCTTCTCAGCGAAATGAAAAAAAGAAAAAGAGGATTCGGAGCCAAAAGAATAAAGCTCCTTAAAGCCAGACACCACCTCCAAGTTTGTTCTAACAACAACTTGTACACGTGAGCTACTTCAAATATTCAGTCAGATGAAATCTAACGAAGAAAAAACAGAAAAGAAATATCACACTTGAAGATAAAATTTAGGTAGAAAGGCCATAACAAACAAAAAAACAGACAAACAAAAAAAAAAACAGGATCTCTCTGTGGATCACTGAATATTGTTTAATTTATTTTTAGCTGTTATGGAGATGTAAAACAGTCAAAGAGGACCTTTTTCTCTCTTTTTTTTAACAAACACAACAAAAACATCTTCATCATCATTAAATCAGACCTGTCAACTCAAAACTCCCCTCAGCTTGTCAAACAAAAACAGAAATGCTTTGCTTTCACAGTTTGGAATTTTTGGTACGTGTAGAATAGTTAGTCGTCAGCGTATTATGACAATTCAACTCATATTTAACAAGTAAAACAAAACCAGTACCTGCATTTATCAAACAACTAAAAGTGAAACTTTGGAATTAAGTGATAAATAAAAGTAAAATAATCCTTCAACTTTACTTCTACTCACAAACGTAAGGATAAAAGCAGTCCATCAGATTTCTTACCGTTTGCAAATATTCTTAAATTTACGAGTGCATGCTGGATTACTGCCGTTTATTCTACAAAATATCATCAGTTATGATGAATATGTTCAGAAATATGTCTTTTTAGCACAATGTTTGGATTTTTATTTGAACATTTGATTCGATGCTAGCACTACTTTTTTTTTTTTTTTCAAATTTTTTTGCTCATAGTTTTTTTTAAACAAACAAAAACAGAGACTCTTTGTGCTCTGGACATGCATGTTATTCTTATATTTTGGTATAAGTAGGAGTAAATTGTGTTTGGATTCTCGCACATAATCCTAGATCAGGTTTTAAAAGCTTTCTTAAGTGAAATTTTTAGAAGTTTGATAAATACGAGCCGAACTAGTTTATTTGCGTCCTCGAGTCTTGTATTTGTCTTGTCCCCATCTTGGTATTTTTCTCTTTCCAAGCTCCACGAGAGGCTCCACGAGATGTGAAGGAATTAGAGAAATGCAAAAAGGGAGGAAATGGAAAGAGAAAGTAAAGGCGGAATAAAGCAAGGCTTCAACAGACGAGGGGGGAAGGAGGGTATGCACAGAGGATATATGTGAGTCTGTATTAGTATGCTGGCTGTGGCACAGCGACATCGACTGAGCTTAATGAAGTACTTCTGTTCACAAAGCTCTAATAGGGGCTACTCGCCCTCCACATCCCTCGCTTTAATCCTACTGTCCTCGCTCTGTCTTTACTCGCTGTCCTCTTGTAATTCTTCCCGTCCATCTGGCCTCTCGTCACTCCGTCTGTGATCTTTCCTCCCTTTCACCTTCTTCATCCGTCCATCTGTGCTGCTCTCCCTCGCTACTTACAGTTTTTCTTTACGTCTTCCATCAATACACATCTGCATCGAGAATTAACACCCCAGGTAGCTTTTATTATGTTTTAATTTATTTATGATTTAAGGAGCTTAAGCATAAGGAGCTTGTAATTTGGCTCCAGTTTTGTCAGAAGTGCCAAAATTTCTTGACGTCTTTGGCTCTAACTTTTTGAATTTTGCTTTCAACAAGATTAAAAGACCATATTTAAAGGAACAGTCTGTAGGATTTAATGGCATTGATTGATTGCAACCCTCACCCACGTAAAACGTCCAAAAACAAACAGCTGCAGCTGTCTGATTGACCTGTGAAGACAGCATTAACAGCACTCGAGCCTACTGAAGATGAACAAGCTTTTCTCAGACAGATGTCAGTCTTTAACGCTAGCTTCTGAAACTGAGGACTGACTTTTAATTGTCTTTTTTTTTTGGCTCCAAAAACAATTATTTCTGTTTTATCTTTCTTTAATTAAAGATAATTGTTGCACGTAAAAACCGATTTGTTAAATGCACCTACTCGGTGCTTGTATGGGACCATAGTCGCCTGGTATGATATCGTGATATAAATCGGAGTGTCGTCTGCATAATTGTAGATTTCAAACGAAGAAGAAGAGGTCCGAGAACGGAGCCTTGGGGAACTCCTCGGACCGATCGACCCAAAGTTCCCCTTTAAACCAGTTTGACACTGTGCCAGAAAGTCCCAGTCTGTCCAGTAATATATCCGGACTGGAAACTAACTTTTTGTGTACATCGGAACATAAAATGGGCTGTGACCTGTTTCATTTTTGATGAGTTGCGAACGATTATAAGTTTTATGCGTTTCTGTTAGACAAGACTTGAAATGTTCAGTTATTTGCATCAGTTTAAAGATTTTAAGTACAACAACCTGCAAAAGGAACTGTTTTTATATGAAATACTTTAGATAAGACCATTTAATTTTGACTGTAATCACCTGGATGTCGGGTATGGTTTTTGCAATCTCAGATTTAAGATTTCATAGAACAGATCAAACATTTTGTAGTTTTTCCTGTCATAAACGAGCTATGTGCAGTTTACTGTTGGTATGTTACACAATTTCTGAGTATTTTCTGGGCAGTTGCCAACTTGCTCCTCAGCTCCTCGGTTAAAACGAGCTGCACTGCAGTTTGAGCTAAGTATGTGTTATATAAATACACAAGCTGCTCATTTAAATGTCATTAACTGCAATGTGACTCATAATGGTTTACTCCGAGCCTCAGTCAGCTCCCCAGAGGGGCTTTTGTAGTCCCCCATCCATGACCTCCCACCCCAGGCGAGTTGGGACATCCTCACTGAGTCACTGTTTATTCAGACTCTGTGCAGTGCAGTGCAGTGCAGCTTAAAACTCACTGTACGTTTTAAATAATGCATCATCATCATGCAAAAACAACCTTGCTGTTTTATCTTGTTCCTGAAAAGAGTTTTTAACTACACTATCCACATATAGGTGCATTAATAATGCAGCAGGATGCAGCATGTCTTTCATTTCCAAGACTTGCTTTCCATACGTTTAAAAGGCTACACTGCCTCTGTACATCTCTCTTTGTCTCCCTCTCCCCCCTCGTTCTTGTTCTCATTCGTTCAGCTTTGTACCTTATTCACCGAGCGCTCTGTCCTGCAGTAATTGAATGTGTTCTTGACGCACATCCTCGCAATTACTTGCTGCCGTCGAGAGCAATTCAGCACACGCAGCGTTCAGCACAAATCGATGTTGTTCGATATCCTACAGCGCTATTTTGAATTGGTGGAAGAAAAAAAAGAAACCTATACTTGTTCCTTGATGGTGTACAAATAAACACAGAACATGATATCCTGCTATCCTTTTACCTTTAAGCCTATAAACATCATACAGATTGTGTCAGCTGGAAACATGAATGTCTAAAGAAAATTGCCTTTTGGACCAAACTTGTCTTTCTCTTTCTGTTTTCTCAGCTTTATTGTGATTGTTTGGACAGATCTGCTTGATTCAACTAAAAAAGAAAGAAAAAGTACATTTGATGAAAGTCTAAGTAAGCTGAAAAGTTACATCCCAAAAGAAAAATATCAACATTTGGATGAATTTAAGGCTCACGTTCAGGACTGTGACGAACAGTTCAGATGGCATACACATTCAACGTTTTAATTCAGTTTTATTTATATAGCTCCAAATTATAGCAGAAGTTATCACATGACACTTCAAATCAAATCAAATCAAATTTTATTTGTATAGCCCAAAGTCACAAAATACATTTTGCCTCGGAGGGCTTTACAATCTGTACAGGGAGTGACACCCTCTGTCCTTAGACCCTCGGTTCGAGTGAGGATTCCTATATAAAGTAGATCGTACTCTTTAGAATATTATGTACAGAGACTCAACAATTCCCACTATGAGCACAAGCACTTAGCTTAGAAAAAACTTCCTTTAAGAGGCAGAAACCTCGAGCAGAACCCGGATCATTGGTGGACGGACATCTGCCGAGACCACTAATATTTCCTAACGTGACTGCGGCAGATTTTTTGTTACACAGAACCATCTGTGAAGCAGTTGTTGGAAACTATTTGGAAAAGAGAAAAAATAATATAGCTTTTTAATGTCATTCTTTGCTCTTTGTTCAGTAAATAAACACTTTCCAGCAACTTTGTTTTAGAGCGAACAGTTACAGCTCGTGTTAAAAAGCAAAATATTTTGATTTACACAGTTTGGACAGTTTGTTTGGCACATGTAGAATGGTTAGTCATCAGCGTATAATGACAATTTAACAGCCTTACTTACGCTGCAGTGTGTTTGCTCATATTTAACAAGCGACACACGAGCAGTACTTGTATTTATCAAACTGTAACAGCAATTGTACCTGTCGCCCGTACATCCGCCGTCGCTTCCAGCTTTGATTAAGTCTGGGATCATTGATACTTTCATTATTGATTAATCTGCCGATTATTAATCAGTTATTTTATGGATGAAATGTCAGCGATGAAGCAACGATTGATGAGCTTAAAGTAACATCTTAAAACTGCAAACTGAAGAAATGGTAGGAGGAGATTGTGTAAATCATCCTGTATGTTTACAGCAACTCGAGCATTTTTGGACTGTTTATCTTGAAACCACTGTGTCATGTTTTGTTGATTTGTCTTCCTTAATTTTCACTCTACAGATTGAGCTATAAAACTTATATTTTATCAGTTAATTTCTTTAATTGATGAGAAACACTTCAGGTTTTCTGCTTTTGTGCACTTCTTAGACATGACGAGCAAAAAGGGGTGTTAGATACGTGATCTTTGTACTTGTTTTCAGCTGCGCGGCATCTCTACTGGACCACTTTGTAAAATAGTAGAGCTCCGAGCTGAAGCAGGTTCGTCATCAGTTGAACGTTTTGTTGTTTTATGACGGGAAAGGAGAGCGTTCGCTTCCTCTCGGTGTGTTATCCCTGAGGGGAGAAACATTTCATCGAGCTAACGAGGGGTTTCCATTCCACTTCAGCACACCCACACATAATAATAATAATAATGATAATGATAATAATAACAACATCTCTGAATTCATTTCACTCACTCTCGCCATCATCATTGTCGCTCTTGGTGCTCATTCATAATGTAAACGGCAGAGGCATACAGGATTAACGTCAGGTACTTACTGCAGGTTTTACAGGAGCAGATTTAACCACCGTTCAACTCCTTGTTTATTGCAAGACACCGAGTCGCTGCGCTGATGTAGTCGGGGGTTTAAGTGCCTTGCTTCACGGCACTTCGGCAGTAGATACTTAAGCAGAAACTAGCTTCTTCGTGCTGATTTTAAAGGGGGGTTAAAGACGGTGACTTCCTTGTTGGTTGCTTCATTTCTAATTTAACCGTTGAGGCTCCTGAGTCGATGAGGTTGGCTTGTCCGGGGGTTTAATAAAGGAGGGTGGTGAGCAAGTAAAACTTTCTTTTCCATCATGTTTTACCTTTAAAATAAACAAAACATTGAAATAATTCGACTGGACTAAAGAGACACCACCCTCCACTGTAGAGAAAAGTCTGAGGAGACTGTGTACATATTTACTGAGATTTACAGAGAGAATAGCCGTTTACAAAGTGCAGTGTACTTCAGCAGATGTCTGTTTGTGGAAATGGAAAAAGGGTACTTGAAGACTGTAGTGATTTATTGTCGCCTATTCATATTACTTATGAAACACGCATTAAGACAAAATATATGTACATGAGATTTTTTAAACTTTATGTGGTGGTCTGTCTGGCCACCGCTCTTCTGTTTAAAAACTTATTTATTCTGTATTTGTCACAGAGGGCAAAGGGTCCTCTGAACATTTGCCTCTTTTCTGATAATTGTATGCAGACCTGGGATAAAGTGAAACACTGAAACTTCATTTATAGTCTGCTCTGGAGTCCTCCCTCCTCCTTTTTCACACCTCTTACTGTGCATCCATCATGTGAGTGTTACTTTTAACTCAAAGGAGAAAGGAAGGAGCTCAGTGTGGAGCAGATGAGTTCAGAAAAAATGAAATAAATAACTCCGTAAGAGTTCAGCGTCACTGCAGAAAAGCAGCAGAGAAGCTGACGTCTTGCGGGTCGTTTTTTTGTATCCCAGGTCTGGTGATGTTCTGGTGGCTTTGGACAACAGTGAGTTGCCTTTAAAGGTAGACTTAGTTATCTGAGATCGCCACTCCCAAACAAACAGGGATTACCGATGATGGTACGTCTGCAGAAAACCTTCAACACAATGACGCAAAACAAAGATTTGTCTTTTTATTACACAAACTTTTGTGGAACACTGATTTGCTGTGGACAGAAAAAATCGTTTTAGTTATTTAAATTGAAGGTGAGCACTTAAATATAGTTAATTATAATAATGAAGAAACATTTACTTAAGTTTAAATTTGAGCAGTTCTTTCTGCTCATGAACCTAAATGTAACTTTGATACATTTTCTGGTTCTTTCTTCAGTTTATTTAAAGCTGTTATGATGCTTAATCTGAGTTAAATGAAAAAAAAAAAAAAATAAAAAAATAAAAAAACTGTGAGTCTTCAGGACAAAATCGTGTCTTTGTGTTACTGCCCCCAAAAACTTCACTGTGTGCCATTTGCTTGTCGAGGGGCTCCGTGTCAAAGTAACACTTTTGTTGTTTTACCTTTAAATTCTGCTCACATGATGCATTTTGCAATAAAGACGTGTTTCATTAAATCATAGGCATTGAACATGACTGACTAAAGCATCATAACAGCTTCAGATAAACTGTGATTAAAAGAAACAAAAGCGAATGCAGTCAAACTAATGGCTAAACTGTGGCCGTCGGAGCTGATCGCAGTCGCTCTAGTCAAGCCTTGTAGCCTTGGTGAACAAAATCCAAGACCATGAATGGTGTGAATAACATAAACTGTCCACAGGTTTCACATTTGCCGATCACTCTAAAAGAACTGGTTTCTTTGCGTCCAGCCGCCGGGATCACATTTCACATCTTTCGGTCCATCTGTGGTAAACGTTGCGTTGAGTTTGGAGTGTGGCTTCACGTGGCTAAGTCTTCCTTTAACTTGCCTGTTGTTGCCTTTAGTTTCTAACGTTCTCTTTTCTTAAAAAATAAAATAAAATAAAAATGACGTAGATGAATAAAAACATATCAAAGGTAGTCTGGGCAGACTTTTTGAAATAACGAGATATACTGAAGTTCTTTGGATAATATCACAACTACTACTACTACTACTACTTGTAGGGATTTTATCAGATATAGCTTTAAGAGAGATTCAGTTAAGTTTTTCTTATAAAGAAAAGTTTTCTGTAAATATGATTTTTGTTTGGTTTTTGGGTTTTTTGACTAAATGGGTTGATTATAAAATCAAAATGAAAAAAATCTGACCGTGGCTCACTTCTTTACATGAAAAACGATGCACCGTTTTTGTTTTATAGCGTCATCACGTAGTCCTTTTCCAGTCGGATATCAAATATCAGCTCGTGTAAATAGAAAAATGAACAAAAGCTTTTTGGAAAAAAATTTTTTTATTTCTTTCTCTTATTTAAGATGAACGTCTTCATCATTTGCACATCATGTTTTACCATTTTTATGACGATGCTTATATCGCATAGGCATGTTTTCGTTAATGACTTGAAGATTATTTAAAATGCTAACATGACTGGAACAGATTTTTATTTTTCTGTTTTGTTTGGTTTTACTGTCCCACACCAATTATATACCAATAACACCATGTTCTGTTAACAATGAAATGTCAATAAAAGTGAAAACTTGTGTTTTCATTGAGTTCTTTTTCATTGAGTGGACGACTTCCAGATCTCTTTAATTAATCAATGCTGTTACTTTAAAAAATGTTGTCCAATTAAACCTCATCTCACTACCACACAACTAATTAAACCAACAGACTACAATCAAGATTCATCACTCTGTGTTAAAAACAACTACCTTATCATATTTAATATTCAACTTCAATGTTTAGTGCTAGTTTGCATAGCTATATCATCACATATAATTATTGTTGGGAACTTGGGAACCATAAATGTAGTCCGAAAACAGAAATAATGTCTAAAACCTGGACGTAGTCTTCGTGACATCAAATGGCCGCTGCCATGTTTGTAGTCCTGTTTTTTCCGCCTCTTGGCTGATCTAGAAATCGGCAAAGACCTGAATCATCAGGAAGCTTAAGGTTCGCTGAATCAAGATGCCCATAACCACACCTACCTGGCAATCAAAGTGTCCACGCTCTTAATTCTGCATCTTTATGCCTTAATATAATTTAAACAGGTGAGTTCTGTCTTTTATCGCTGTGTAGGACAGGAGAAAGCCTAAACAGAGTCAGGTAATTTGTAAATGCACTGCTGTTTCTTCTGCTAAATTCACATTGCATACTTAGCGTTTAATAGCTCTGATATGAAATGAATTTCTGTGAGTCCATTCACAGTTTGGGGGGCATCTGCGAGATAATGTGCAGTATAAATCCACCAGATGTGCACAATAAATCTGCCTTGTGGTATTTTGCTGAAATAACCCTTTAGGGATACACATGCATCTCTTCTGGTGATACGCAATATGTTCAACCACCTGCCCAGTAATGGGACTGGACATACTGATGCTCGCCAACACCATTTCAATTTCATGGCAATTTAATGTGTCATTTGGAGTTTTCATCAGAAACTTTTATTTCTTCTATTTTAGCCAAATGGACCATTACGTTAGCTTTCACTGTTTTTCTTTCACAGGCTTATATACAGCACCATGTATCAAAGTTAATGGCACCCCATGGAGGTTTTTTAGCACCAGTTTACAGCAGCGCTTGGATGAGTCGGCCCATTATTGTTTGTTCTATGAGCACTAAGTCACACTATTTCTAACTATTTCACTGATTTTGGTGAAACTGGATCATATTTTATGGAGAAAATGTTTTCTGGTTTTCCCTCTGATGTCCTCCGGCTGCTCCGCCTCAACTCTCTGTGATTTACAGAGTTTCCTGATGGACAGTGAAGTAAACTGCTGACAACTGTAGCTGCTGTTAGCTAGTCAGTCAGCCAGTTTGTTAGACAGACTGCCTGGACTGTGAGCTCAGAGCACTGGGGGAGTGTTAGTGTTTGTGCCACAGGCGTTTTGGACCACCGGGAAAAGGAGGTTTTCAGGGAATGCTGACAGGTAATGGAGCCAGTGTCATGCCAGAACCGGAGCTGGGCAAGTGGGCAATGGAACCGGGCTCAGCAGCCTCTATGGACATAATGGCAGAGGAGAAGAGAGTGAAGAGGACGTTGACGGAGGAAGCTAAGAAGAGAAAAGGAGAGAGTGAGCGAGCAAGAAGCCGCCGGACAAGAGTAAATCTGGGACTGACTTTTAGTGGTTGGTGAGAGCTTGGTGAAATAAAAGGCTGAAAGACAGACGCCGAGCTGGGCTGACTGCTGTTGGACTAGTCAGTAATATTAGCTGGCTGCTATGTCTGCTGTTGGTGACCTTGTTGATGTTTGGCTGTTAGCAAAGTTGTCGACTCGCTAGTTTTTGATCAGAAGTAATGTAATCAGAACAAATACTCTACCTGTGTGGGGGATCTGTCACCTCTGCTAACATTAGGTCAACATAAACAACAGTAGCTACATTTTCTATAAATTGCTTCTAAATTGTTTCAGTGCGTTTGTGCCCAGAACAGACCTGTGGGCTTTTAATCATTGCTGGAAGCAACCCCGCAGCCTTTCCAACACAGTTTAACCCAGTTACTTCTAGCTAACATCAACTTCTGCCGCAACTTATTGTCTGATGTTGAGTGCTGTAGGTTTTTGGCAGGCAGTGGTTTCTTGCAAAGCTCTCTAAAGTAAAATGACAAAGTGAGTCATGATGTTCAGTTTTAGTCCAACAACACGGACAGAGGATCAAACAGCAAGCAACGAAACTTTCAATGGGTTCTTGTAACTCATGATAATAACATCTTTTCTCTTGTGTTTTTTCCTGTAGTTTTGATGCTTGGTGATATGATGGCCTATCATGGATCCCTCTTTGACCTCGTTAGGTTGTTGAAGGTATCTAGTTAAGGTGTCAGAAATGACTTCTTTGCCTAGATGAAAACCAAGTCTGAAACCATTAATGAAAAGGTGAAGCATCTTGCGATAGGATCACACCAATGACATCCATCAACATGTGGATGTTTCCGATCCATTGATACTTTGTAGTCTTTACTACATTATTACATGAGTACTAACGAGTCAGACCACACCCATCTTCGATTCAGTCGTCATTTTGACACTATCGTATTGACAGAATCTGCCCACAGACAGACATAAACCCCTAGAAAAGTACTGAAAAAGGTGGAGGAAGTACAGTGGCAGTTCTTGCTATTGTAGCCTTCAGTGGTATGTTTGATCCGACCCATGAATAATGTGGTAATCACTCCTGAATGGGCCCCATTGGTTGAAACATCAACATGCTGATGGTCGTTATGGCTGGTGTGATCCCATCATAACACAGTCTTTACTATGTAGATTATTCAAATGTGGGCCAGGGGCGAAAAGTGGTCGGGGCAATGGACGGATGTACCGTAGTGCTTTACGAGAGTGTCTAAAGGTTGGACCTGGAGGTGTTTGGGGTGTTGGAACCTCTACAGAAGCAGCTGTTTTTAATCCACAATATAGACAGCAAAACAAATATAAAGAAGTGACAGGAAGGACTAAATTACCAGGTTCAAAACACACGGATGTACCTTTAGGGATCGTTCGATATTTTGAAGTGGGTAAAAGGTTTATTGTCAGTGTTACCTACAGCAGATGGCGGTCGGCAGGCCACCAGTTCGCTATATCAAAATAATTGTGTATTGTAAGTGTGTCTCACACTATATTGATTGCTATACTTATTCTACCTTCTTATTCTTCACTATTATTCACTTTTGGTTGACATACATAAATCAAAATGGCCACTCAGCCAGGAGAAGTGTGCCAAATCTATCAAAAAGAGCGGGAAAATTTAACATGCTCAAAAAGAGCGGGAAAATTTAACATGCTCAAAAAGAGCGGGAAAATTTAACATGGGTGCTTATGGACAGACTGTTCGGAGCTAGAGTGAGTCACATGACAGCTAGAGTGGAGAGGGTGAACAAAATCTGTCATAAAAAATACATTAAAACTGCTCTAAGTCGCACAAATTTCACTCTACAGACATAATTTTAACATCAAACTGTAGGAAAGTTTGTGCTGGTCGCTCACATGTTACTGCTGAAGCTGTCAGACTTTTAGAGCAGAAATTTGAGGAGGAAAGCAGATATACCTTTTTTTTTTACCTTGCTCTAGTGGTCACATTTTTAACTTTATCCACATAAAAAATGATATGTACACGTTCAGCAAGACCTCAGGATGCTTATAATCAAATGGATATGATCTACAGTTTTGGTGAGAAAGTTACGAGATAACACTGTTATCAAATTGTAAAACTCAGTAACCCATCTAATAACTTATAACCCCATCTTTGTTGGAAATAAACATGTTTACAGCCGCTATAGCTAATTTCCCCATTCATGACAGCTTCACTGAGTCTGAATTTATATACAATTCACCTGTTTGTTATATTAAGGCTTAAAGTTACGCATAATTAACAGTGTAGCTGCTTTGATTGCCAGGTGAGTGCCGTTACAGGTGGCCTCAGGTCCGTTGACCATCCCTCGTTGACCTCCGATTGGCTGGCCAGGAAGACGTTGGCAACCAGCGCTTCTTAATGCCTGTGGATGACGTCACGGATGCTATGTTCATATTTTACGCTGCCTGTTGTCAGACCGTTAACATTGATCTGTTATTAACTAACGTTAGCAATAAGGCTAACGAAATATAGTCTACCACGAAACCTACTACACTTTAGCTATATTGTACTGTATGTTGTCATTGCAGTAACTTTCAGAAACTGAAATTTGTTTTTATATTTTATTATAAATGATGAAAAACAGGAATTATTGTACATTAAACATCAACGTTAGTGTTCTAAAACCAGTCCAACCACCTGACATAGAAAGACTCTGACTAAATGAAAAACAGAATCATCCAATAGAAACTTGTTGGTATATTTTGAATCATTTAAAACATTTTATACACGTAATCAAACTTCCCCATCCTCTTTGTCTCTAACTGCTCTGTCCCACCGTCACACTGACTTTCTGTGGTAATATCTTCAGAGGAATGACATCCCAGGTGTTAATGAATGGAAACATCTTCTCAGTGAAAGTGTGTGTGAAGGTGTATATGTGTGTGTTTGTATCAGGATCAGAGAACGACAGTTTTCCTCTGTTCATGTCCAGATTCACTCTGATCCTCTGGAGCTTCGGGTAGATGTAGATATCAGTGTCTGGATCTGTTGGTGATTGTGCTGTGTACATGTCATCGTCGCACCGTAGTTTCCATATTCCAGTCTCTGCGAGTCCTTTCCTCTGGACGGACTCTGTAGACACACCCAGAAACCAGTATTGACTGTGTCCAACCTCGACATCCCAGCTGTGAGTCCCTGAGGTAAATCCTTCAGAGCCCAGGGCAGCGATGTGATCATCAAACCTCTCTGGATTGTCGGGAAGCTCCTGCTGTGGAATTGAATCCTTCACAGTGGTCAGATCTTCAGACATATCTAGTCTTGCAGGAGCAGTGTTTGGATCCAGAACCACGGGAATGTAGGAGACCATGTCCTTCATGTTGTTCCAGATGTTGAAGGTCAGGTTGCCCAGGTGTTTGGCCTCGTCTATCAGAGCTCCTGAGGGCAGCTGTGGATCATCCAGCAGGGGGCGCTGCTGGACTCTTTGCACTGCAGCCTTGTAGTTGTGCAGGAATGAGACGTCTTCAGCTCTCAGCTCGTCCTCTGTGGCTCTGACGGTGTCTGAAAGAGCTGCTATCTCTCTGCTCAGAGCCTCCATCTTCTCCTTCATCATCTGACTCTTCTGCTCCTCTTCCTCCCTCAGTGCAGCCATCCTGGCCTCCTCTTCCTCTTTTAGAAACTGGTGAAGCTTCTTAAACTGATCCTTAATCTGCCTCTCTGTGCGTCGGGCCTGGACCTTCATGTGTTCTGCTGTTTGATCAAACTTCACTTTAACTTCTTCAAAAACCTTTAACTTCTCCTTTAAGGACTCCAACCTTTCTTGAAGTTTCTTCTTGGGTAGTCGAACAACTTCATCGATGGGTCTGAATCTGTGGTCGGTGTGTTTTTCTGAATCTCTGCAGACGAGACACACCGCCTGATTATCATCCAGACAGAAGAGTTTGAGTTTCTCAGAGTGCAGACTGCAGAAAAGACCTGAAGATCTCTGATCTCTCTCCAACAAGAAGGCCTCACAAAGGTTCTTTAACACCAGGCTGACGGGTGGTTCTGCCTTTGACGACACGGTCTTACAGAACGGACACTCGCGTGATCGTTTCTCTCTCCACCAGCTGTTCAGACACGTTTTACAGAAGCTGTGGCAACATGACAGAACTACAGGATCTCTGTAGATGTCGTGACAGACCGGACAGCAGAGATCCTCCTCTGATCTGGAAGCCATTTTGGAAGCTGAAAACACAACAGACACAAAGTTAGACAGATATCTAATGACACATTTTCCTTCCAGTTTCATCTTGGATCTATAAAACACACACCAGAAAGGTTATAGCTCATGCTGTGTAGATTAGAGTTGCACGGTACCCACGGTACGCCGCGGTGCCAAATCATAACGGTTCCTACTACACTAGAAATTCTACACGACAGTACTACCGTGGATTACTATACTACTGGTGCCAGTTTCCGCTACATAGCGGCCGCCTCTTCTCTCCTCCCGGCTTCTCTCTGCATGCTACTCCCTTGTAAACAAACCCACATGGCAACTACTGCAACCGAACTACACAGCTGCTGAATGATTGGCTGTTTGCCTGTTACTGGTGACGTCCGGGGATATGATAGGCTGTTTCCGCGCGCTGGGTCCAGCCCGTCTGTTAGCTGATTGGCTGTTCGTGTGTTTCTGCCGGCAAGAACGAACTCCATGAAGACAGCTCCGCTACGATAGAAATTCACTTCAAAACAAACAACAAGCTAAAGTTCTGTCTCGCCCAGACGCGCGCACGGCTTACAGTCAAACACGAGACAACACACTCACCATGGCAGGAGCACCGGGCCCGAGCAGCGAGTCTGCCGCGTCGTCGTCGTCAGTGGCACCACTAATTTTGCTCAAATATACTGTTCAGTATTTTGTTAAGTTATTATTTATAGAACTGAGCTACAGTTCAATGAAGTAGCCTTTGATATGCCTTTACATAAGTTCTGTCCTTTAAGTTAAATACCTCAAAGTTTGACAAGACACACAAACACGCAGAGAAAAGGCCGGTGGATCTGTTTTGTTTTTTTCAATTTTAACTTTTTAATAAATGTTAGTCATAAAAATATTTGTTTCAGTCTAATTCTTACTTCACCAGTATTATGTTTATCATGTACCAAACAACATTATAAGTAATTAATAAGTATTTATAACTTGTACAAATACACTGCAGTTCATAAAAATAATAATAATAAAAAAAGGCTGCAGTATTGCGATAATACCCGGAACCGTGATACTTTGTCTGGTATAGTATCATGGTTATTCATTTTGGTATCGTGACAACTCTAGTGTAGATGCTTGTACACTGTATATAACCACATGTAGTATACAAACACCTCCAGGTCTGTTCGTACGTCGCCTTGTTGTGTTTTGTGTTCACTTTAAAGGTTCAGTGTGTCAGATTTGTGGCCTTTGTTTTCAGAATAAAGCAAACTAGGAATGTCACATTCATAACTATGTTTTCATACATGTATAATCACCTGAAAATAAGAATATTTTGTTTTTGTTACTTTAAAATTCTCCTTTCATATCTACAGTCGGAGCTTGTTTAAACACTGTGTTTCTACAGTAGCCCAGAACAGACAAACTAAATATTTTCAAGTGTGGTTTCTCTCCTAACGTAACTCTCACTTTCCAACTGTAAAGGAGAAACAACAATTGAAAGTCTCTGTCTAGAGTCAGTATTTAGTTTGTCTGTTCTGGGCTGCTGTAGAAACACGGTGTTTCAACATGGCCGCCTTCATGGAGGAGGACCCGCTCCCACTGTAGATATAAACGGCTAATTTTAAAGTAACAAAAACAAAAAGGTTCTTATTTTCAGGTGATTATACATGCATGAAAACATAGTAATGAATATTATATTCCATGTTTGTCTTATTCTGAAAATAAAAAGGTCCCAAATGTGACACACTGGACCTTTAATGTCGTCCTGTCTGCACTGTGTCATATACTGTGGTCTCTGGTCTTATTTCACTGTGTACAAGTCAACTTTATTGTCAATGCTGCCATATGTACAGGACATACAGAGAATTGAAATAGTGTTTCCCTCATAACCCTGCTGCAAACAGCAATATACATGAAATATAAAATATATAAAAGTTAAAAAGATATAAGAAAAATATGGCAAATCTAAAAGATATAAACAGTATAAATATGGCAAATTCAGAATTCAAAAAAGATTCAGCGGTATGAACAGTATAAAGTATACAGTACTGTGTATATATAGACAATAAAACCCACGTGACTTGACACAGATATAAAGAAATACATGTAGAAATATATGCACAACAAAATCTTAAATGTGTAACCCTGTTCTCCGTGTGTGTGTGTGTGTGTGTGTGTGTGTGTGTGTTGCAGTGCGTTTGTTACCTTGTTGTAAACTCCTCGTCGGGATTCTTCTTCTGCTCACAAAGATCAAACTTGGTCCAGTTGAAGAACAGTCTGTGTTCTGATATTTAACACTTTAAATGTAATTTAAGTATAAAAACACGCAACGTGTGTTCGTTTGTTTGTTTGTTGTCCTCCTTCTCTCCTTCTCTAACTTCCTTCTTCTCCTCCGTCCTCTCCCTTTATAGCGGAATCCTTCCCGCCCATACCGCCACCTCCCGCTCCGGAGGACAGACACAACAACAACCGACTAACTCAACCAAATAACTCGCTATAACTCCGCTAAGTCTTCATATGTGATGTTATATCATTTAAATAATTAATTATAACCGCATTTCTCCAAACTGCTTTGTCCCTTTCTCTGCTCCCCCTCACTCTCGCGCTCACTCACTCGGATCACGCGCTTCTGGAATCAGCCAATAGGAATTGCCAATACTCACTTTATTGGAAGTGCATTTTTAAGAGTAATGTCAACAATGTATCTCCTGACTTTTTAAGTTGAACTTAAAAACTATTTCCTGAAAAAAATACATGTTTTTATAAAAAATCTAATAAAGACAGTCTTTCTTGACTTCACTTAACATAAATACTTTTTTTTTTTGATAAAATATAAAATAAAGACAGTATTTTTTGACCTGACATATTTAACTGTTAACACTGTAATGGCAAAACTTACTATTTATACTGGTGGGGGACCTCCTGCATTAGTCGCAGCTCTTCTTTTCTTCAAATTAGACGTAGTGTTTTTGAAGCTACATAACTCTTTGTTGCCAGCACAAAGTGTACAACGAACCTTAACATTGTCATCTTTAGCTGACACAAACTCAAAATAGTGACTGTATCCAGCTAGAAATCGTGCATCTCTCTCCTCCCTCCATTGTTGTTCACGTTTGTGTCACTGGCTGCTTGGTGTGTATTACACGTGAGTTGTCCTCGTGCTGAAAACGTGACCTGTCGCATGCGTGACATCACTCCCCGAGACGCAAGAAGAAAGGAAATATATCTTTTTACTAAGAAAAATAACAAAAATAGTAACGCACAGTGACTTGGATAAGTAACTTTAATCTGATTACTGGTTTGGAAATAGTAGTGCGTTAGATTTCCTCATTACTGAAAAAAGTGGTCATATTAGAGTTAACGTGTTACCGGCATCACTGGCGGTCAACAGTATTTTTCCACTGTTCAGTGTGAATAACAAAGCCTGTTAGTGTATCTGCTGACAGTTGATCCTGTTTGCCTCGCTGCCGTGTCTCATGACGGGTTTATGTCGAGATGAAACTGTTGGATGGACATTTAAATATCAATATCTTCGATTCAGTCGTCATTTTGACACTATCGACAAAATCTGCCCACAGACAGACATAAACCCCTAGAAAAGTACTGAAAAAGGTGGAGGAAGTACACTGGTTTGATCCGACCCATGAATAATGTGGTAATCACTCCTGAATGGGCCCCATTGGTTGAAACATCAACACGCTGACGGTTGTTATGGCTGGTGTGATCCCATCAGAAGACGGTCTTTATTATGTAGATTATACAAATGTGGGCCAGGGGCGAAAAGTGGTCGGGGCAATGGACGGATGTACCGTAGTGCTTTACGAAAGTGTCTAAAGGTTGGACCTGGAGGTGTTTGGGGTGTTGGAACCTCTACAGAAGCAGCTGTTTTTAATCCACAATATAGACAGCAAAACAAATATAAAGAAGTGACAGGAAGGACTAAATTACCAGGTTCAAAACACAAGGTTATACATGAGGGAAGGTTTCTACATTTTAAGGGTTACTCCCCAAATTTTCAGAAAAGAAAGTAATCTTTGTGTCCTTATTAAAGGGATCGTTGGATATTTTGAAGTGGGTAAAAGGTTTATTGTCAGTGTTACCTACAACAGATGGCGGTCGGAAGGCCACCAGTTCGCTATATCAAAATAATTGTGTAATTGTAAGTGTGTCTGACACACTATTCAGATTGCTTTGGCTTATTCTACCTTCTTATTCTTCACTATTATTCAGTGTGCTACTCCCACAGTTTTGGTTGACATACATAAAATAATAAATCAAAATGGCCGCTCAGCCAGGAGAAGTGTGCCAAATCTATCAAAAAGAGCGGGAAAATTTAACACACTCAAAAAGAGCGGGAAAATTTAACATGGGCACTTATGGACGGAATGTTCAGAGCTAGAGTGAGTCACATGACCGCTAGAGTGGAGAGGGTGAACAAAATCTGTCACAAAAAATACATTAAAACTGCTCTAAGTCGCACAAATTTCACTCTACAGACATAATTTTAACAGCAAACTGTAGGAAGGTTTGTGCTGGTCGCTCACATGTTACTGCTGAAGCTGTCGGACTTTTAGTTTTGGCTCAGTGAGCTCAGAAGTTTCAGGATCACCCACCAACTGCTGCATTTACTCCCATATTAACTGAGAGCAGAAATTTGAGGAGGAAAGCAGATATACCATTTTTTTGACCTTGCTCTAGTGGTCACATTTTAACTTTATCCAAATGAAAATTATATGTACACGTTCAGCAAGACCTCAGGATGCTTATAATCAAATGGATATGATCTACAGTTTGCTGATACCAGTCTGTTGTTCGAGGGTTACTTTCAGGGTTTCATCTTTCTCTCAAACAATTTCAATTGACAGTTGGTGCCACAGCTGTCCACCAATCAGAGCAGAGCAACAGCTGTTTTCTATTTACAGCAGTTAACTGTCGCTGGTTGCCGGGCAGAAATTCAGAGACTCAACTGAAGTCTATTTTGGACGTCGGCCATTTTGTCCCCCTCTCTTTCTCACTGACACAAACACCGTGTGCTTGTTCAAACTCAATAACACTTCATTAACTGTGTCAATAATAATGTATGAGCGAGAAGCACCAAGAATACCACTGTACAGTACCTTGCTGTCAGACACAAACCGTAGAACTTCCAACTGTGCTAGAGTAAGTTTTGGTGAGAAAGTTACGAGATAACACTGTTATCAAACCCCATCTAATAACTTATAACCCCATCTTTGTTGGAAATAAACATGTTTACAGCCGCTATAGCTAATTTCCCCATTCATGACAGCTGTACTGAGTCTGAATTTATATACAATTCACCTGTTTGTTATATTAAGGCTTAAAGTTACGCATAATTAACAGTGTAGCTGCTTTGATTGCCAGGTGAGTGCCGTTACAGGTGGCCTCAGGTCCGTTGACCATCCCTCGTTGACCTCCGATTGGCTGGCCGGGAAGACGTTGGCAACCAGTGCTTCTTAACGCCTGTGGATGACGTCACGGATGCTACGTTCATATTTTACGCTGCCTGTTGTCAGACCGTTAACATTGATCTGTTATTAGCTAACGTTAGCAATAAGGCTAACGAAATATAGTCTACCACGAAACCTACTACACTTTAGCTATATTGTACTGTATGTTGTCATTGCAGTAACTTTCAGAAACCGAAATTTGTTTTTATATTTTATTATAAATGATGAAAAACAGGAATTATTGTACATTAAACATCAACGTTAGTGTTCTAAAACCAGTCCAACCACCTGACATAGAAAGACTCTGACTAAGTGAAAAACAGAATCATCCAATAGAAACTTGTTGATATATTTTGAATCATTTAAAACATTTTATACACGTAATCAAACTTCCCCATGCTCTTTGTCTCTAACTGCTCTGTCCCACCATCTTATCTTCAGAGGAATGACATCCCAGGTGTTAATGAATGGAAACATCTTCTCAGTGAAAGTGTGTGTTAAGGTGAATAATGAGACAGCAGGAGCAGCTAATAAACAGAAATATAATAATCCTCTTTGTCTATAACTGCTCTGTTCCACTGTCACACTGACTTAATGTGGTAATATCTTCAGTTCCTCCACAGTGCCAATGCATGGAAACATCTTGTCAGTGAAAGTGTGTGTGAAGGTGTGTATGTGCGTGTTTGTATCAGGATCAGAGAACGACAGTTTTCCTCTGTTCATGTCCAGAATCACTCTGATCCTCCGGAGCTTCGGGGAGACGGAGATATCGGTGTCTGGATCTGTTGGTGATTCTGCTGTGTACATGTCATCGTCGCGCCGTAGTTTCCACATTCCAGTCTCTGCGTGTCCTTTCCTCTGGACAGCCTCTGTAGACACACCCAGAATCCAGTATAAACTGTCTCCAACCTCGACATCCCAGCTGTGAGTCCCTGAGGTAAATCCTTCAGAGCCCAGAACAGAGCAGAAATATCCATTCCTCTCTGGATTGTCAGGAAGGTCCTGTTCCTCTCCTAGACTCACGCTGGTCAGATCTTCAGACAGGATCAGTTCTGGATGAGCAGTGTTTGGATCCAGAATCACAGGAGTGTAGGAGAGCATGTCCTTCATCTCGTACCAGATTTTGAAGGTCAGGTTGCCCAGGTGTTTGGCCTCATCTATCAGAGCTCCTGAGGGCAGCTGTGGATCATCCAGCAGGGGGCGCTGCTGGACTCTTCGCACTGCAGCCTTGTAGTTGTGCATGAATGAGACGTCATCAGCTCTCAGCTCGTCCTCTGTGGCTCTGACGGTGTCTGAAAGAGCTGCTATCTCTCTGCTCAGAGCCTCCATCTTCTCCTTCATCATCCGACTCTTCTGCCCCTCTTCCTCCCTCACTGCAGCCATCCTGCCTCCCTCTTCCTCTTCTAGAAACCGGCGAAGCTTCTTAAACTGATCCTTAATCTGCCTCTGTGTGTGTCCGGCCTGGAACTTAATGTGTTCTGCTGTTTCATCAAACTTCACTTTAACTTCTTCAAGAACCTTTAACTTCTCCTTTAAGGACTCCAGAGTTTCCCGAAGGTTCTTCTTGTGTCGTCGAACAACTTCGTGGATGGGTCTGAATCGGTGGTCGGTGTGTTTTTCTGAATCTCTGCAGACGAGACACACCGCCTGATTATCATCCAGACAGAAGAGTTTGCGTTTCTCAGAGTGCAGACTGCAGAGAGCCTCTGAAGACCTCTGATCTCTCTCCAACAAGAAGGCCTCACAAAGGTTCTTCAACACCAGGCTGACGGGCGGTTCTGCGTTCGACGACACGGCCTTACAGGACGGACACTCGCGTGATTGTTTCTGTCTCCACCAGCTGTTCAGACACGTTTTACAGAAGCTGTGGCAACATGACAGAACTACAGGATCTCTGTAGATGTCGTGACAGACCGGACAGCAGAGATCCTCCTCTGATCCGGAAGCCATTTTGGAAGCTGAAAACACAACAGACACAAAGTTAGACAGATATCTAATGACACATTTTCCTTCCAGTTTCATCTTGGATCTATAAAACACACACCAGAAAGGTTATAGCTCATGCTGTGTAGATGCTTGTACACTGTATATAACCACATGTAGTATACAAACACCTCCAGGTCTGTTCGTACGTCGCCTTGTTGTGTTTTGTGTTCACTTTAAAGGTTCAGTGTGTCAGATTTGTGGCCTTTGTTTTCAGAATAAAGCAAACTAGGAATGTCACATTCAGAACTATGTTTTCATGCATGTATAATCACCTGAAAATAAGAATATTTTGTTTTTGTTACTTTAAAATTCTCCTTTTATATCTACAGTCGGAGCGTGTTTAAACACTGTGTTTCTACAGTAGCCCAGAACAGACAAACTAAATACTTTCAAGTGTGGTTTCTCTCCTAACGTAACTCTCACTCTCCAACTGTAAAGGAGAAACAACACTTGAAAGTCTCTGTCTAGAGTCAGTATTTAGTTTGTCTGTTCTGGGCTGCTGTAGAAACACGGTGTTTCAACATGGCCGCCTTCATGGAGGAGGACCCGCTCCCACTGTAGATATAAACGGCTAATTTTAAAGTAACAAAAACAAAAAGGTTCTTATTTTCAGGTGATTATACATGCATGAAAACATAGTAATGAATATTATATTCCATGTTTGTCTTATTCTGAAAATAAAAAGGTCCCAAATGTGACACACTGGACCTTTAATGTCGTCCTGTCTGCACTGTGTCATATACTGTGGTCTCTGGTCTTATTTCACTGTGTACAAGTCAACTTTATTGTCAATGCTGCCATATGTACAGGACATACAGAGAATTGAAATAGTGTTTCCCTCATAACCCTGCTGCAAACAGCAATATACATGAAATACAAAATATATAAAAGTTTAAAAGCTATAAGAAAAATATGGCAAATCTAAAAGATATAAACAGTATAAATATGGCAAATATAGAAAGATTCATACATGTAGAAATATATGCACAACAAAATCTTACTTATTCTTATATTAAATGTGTAACCCTGTTCTCCGTGTGTGTGTGTGTGTGTGTGTGTTGCAGTGCGTTTGTTACCTTGTTGTAAACTCCTCGTCGGGATTCTTCTTCTGCTCACAAAGATCAAACTTGGTCCAGTTGAAGAACAGTCTGTGTTCTGATATTTAACACTTTAAATGTAATTTAAGTATAAAAACACGCAGCGTGTGTTCGTTTGTTTGTTTGTTGTCCTCCTTCTCTCCTTCTCTAACTTCCTTCTTCTCCTCCGTCCTCTCCCTTTATATCGGAGTCCTTCCCGCCCATACCGCCACCTCCCGCCCCGGAGGACAGACACGCGTTTACGTCACTGACAAGCAAACAACAACCGACTAACTCAACCAAATAACTCGCTATAACTCCGCTAAGTCTTCATATGTGATGTTATACCATTTAAATAATTAATTATAACCGCATTTCTCCGAACACGCGGAGCGGGAAAATGCGAGTTCTATCTGTGACGCCAAGGAGGCGCCATTTTGAAGGTACAGCTACAGTGAAGAAAGTAATTATATAGATATATAAACAAACTGTAACTGTCTCAATCACTGATAGACAGTGTAAATAATGAACGTAGATAGATAGATACTTTATTGATCCTGAGGGAAATTCAAGAGTCTCCGTGATGTCATCCACAGGTCTCTAAAGAGCCATTGTGAAGCTCACTGTGGGCCCTGGCTGCCGCCATGTTGGAAGTCTTGCTTGATGTGGATCATCAGTGGACCTGAGGCAGGCTGAATGACGCCTGGGTTCTCAAAAAAGCCACCTATGATGGCACCTACCTGTCGATCAGAACGCTCTGCATAACTTTAGTGAGTTGTATATAAATTCACCCTCAGTACAGTTGTCATGAACGGGGAAATTAGCTATAGAGACCAAAACTGTTTTTTGTACCAGGCTGTAAACATGTTTATTTCTGCTGTGAAGTTGGACATTTTAACATGGGGACTTATGGAGACTGACTCACTTCTGGAGCCAGCCTCAAGTGGACATTTGAGGAATTGTAGCTTCCTATGTTGGCTTCAAAAGTGTCATGGGATAACTTTTGTTATGATATATAAATAAAATTGAATTGAATTCATTTAGTTTATTGTTTGGTCCCACCACACCAAGGTGGTGGTTCCTCTGCTGGTGGAGCCAAGGTTCTTTAGGACTGGTGGTCTGTCAGATGTGTCCTTGGTAGGCTTTGGCTCTGTCCACAAAGGATGTGGGATCAATGGACACTGGACTGTTTGTTGGTTGACGTTGGTTCTGTAAAGAACTCTTTGTCCAAATACAGTTGACATGTTTGTTGACACAAATTAAAACATCTTTATTTCAGTCGTCATTGTTTCAAGAATAGATTTACCTGATTAGTTTATTCAATGAAGGAGCAGGACTGGCAGCCCAATAATGGTTCTTGAAACCAGTTTTGACTATTTCTTTAACTGAACAAGCGTCTGTGAAAGTTAGCGACATGCTACATGTGTCTTTTTCTGGAAGTAAATGGTGTGGGAACACAGCTCAAAGGAAACGTTTGACATTTTGGGACGTGTACTTATTCATTTTCTTTCTTAGAGTTAGATCAGCAGATTGATGACACTCTTGTCTATGCAGTAAACATGAAGCCACCTCCAGCAGCCAGACTGGAAAGACTGGAATCGCACAACGACCGGCATCCAAACCGGAGCTCAGGTGACGAGGACGACCGTCGTTCACACCGGAGATCATGACTCGGACAATCAGTCGTCTCAACAACAATAGCACAATAATGGCCTTCAAACATGTTGAACTTGTGGACAAGTTCTCAAAGGGTTGTACAATCTCCAAGGATTCATGGGATATGTAGTTGAGACGGAAGCTGCTCATCATCTGTGGACTAACACTACAGGATCTTCTTCTTGGATCGATGCAGCCCAGCATGTAGGACATCTCCAGTTTCAGACCAGTTTAGTACCAGTTGGTGCACGAGATCATGAAGCACATGTTGTCCACCTTCCTGTTCCCCATCTGGCACTGGGGCAGCTCTCCTGGTGTGTCTGTGGGAGCAAAACCCTCAGTATGTTATGTTTATATATTTTTCATGACGTGTGCAGTGACACTGTTTTTGTTTCTGGATGTTTCTAGGATAAAGATAAAGTTTTGAACATGACCTCTCTGAAACCAAACTTCACCCTCATTAAGTCACTTCTGGAGGAGATAAGGTGAGTCGAGTACCAATGAATTCAGATAAAAACACTGAAATACAAGTAAAAGGACTCAACAAGCCCAAACTTTGGACACTTTCAGGGTCAAAAAGGCCACAGCTTCTATCTTTAACAATGTGATGTATTTTATTATCTTAAGATATATTTTCATGTTAATTCTTAATCTGAATGAATCAAAGCTGTAAGAAGTCAAAACAAGTAGAAGAACATCTGAAGTGTCTACCTTCAGAAGCAGCAGACTGTGACTGTGAGTTGTCAGGTTTGGCAGTGTCTTCAGGTTTTTCCTCGTCTCTCTCCGTCCTCTCGCGGCTCTGATCGCCTCCCATCATCACACCTGAGCACAAACACACAGGTACACGCACACGTGGTGACCCACCTATAGTTAGTCGCCTTTGTCTTGTACCAATAATGCTGACTTCAGTCGACTTCAGTCACAGTGGAACTAAATATAAGACTGCAGCCAACAGCCGGTTAGCCTAGCTTAGCACAAAGACTGGAAACAGGGGGAAACAGCTAGCCTAGCCTGAAGTTGTTTTAAAGATGCTATGAAACTGCTAGCTGGGTGCTAATTGCTATAAGACTGGGAGCTTCCAGTCACAGAGACCAACAAAGGCCGGTTTGACGACAGGGAACACAGTACAGAGGTGGTTTTCTTGCCGAGTTAGCCTCCTAGCATCTAAGGGGCTGAGTGAGCTAACGTAACCTAGCTGCACAGCTAACCAAGGTAACAATGTAGGTACTACATGTGCTCTGTTTGCCAGATAATCTGTCTTACCTTCAGAAAAGTCTTGCAGCTTTAGCAAGCAATGCTAAAGTTAGCTGCTAACAAGGAAAACGCTACAACGGATATCAGATGTGCTCAGTTTGCTGTCTTTCCTTGAGAGACTAAGTCCTGCTGTGTTGAGCCCGGTTCCGTAGCTTGCTAACAGACAGTTAGCAATTAGCTTCTTTAGCAAGTGGAGCTAACTGCAAACCAGCTAAACGGGGACTTTTACTGGCAGTGGAATGTTTGTTTTTACAGCGTGGTTTGGCTCATAGGTCGTAAAATCTGAACACTCTGAAGCCAGAGTCGACAGAAAACAAATGAATGTTCATTTTAATAGTTAATTTTTTAAGTAATTCATCAGATGAACATGTCAAACTAAATTAAAGTGAAGATTTGCAGCTTCTTCACGTCTTTAAAAGTTGTTGTTCGTGTGGAGCCATTCGTCTTCATCTTCTGACATCTTGTACACCTCACAGTGAATAACAAATAACCAACAGATTGATTGACTGTGAGAATAAGTGATTAGTTGCGTCCCTGTTGTTGCTCTCTTGTGTTTCTACATATCCTCAGTCCTGTGAGTCCCAGCATGCATTACAAGATCACCGGGATAGCTTTCAAACCTCGCACTGCGATTGTGTAAAGTGTTAATCAGAGTAAGACGATCCCATCAGTTGTGTCTGATTGAGTTGGGTTGGATTGGATCGGCGGCCTAGACGGATCGTTCTGGAAGAGATTAGAGATGTCCGAGCTGATAACCGGGAGGTGGCTGTGATCTCCGTCCGTCCTCTTCCTCGCTATCTGCGTCCATCTTCCTCGCTATCGAGGTCTTTCCATCTTTGTTCACTCTTACTCAGTGAGTCGACTGATTGTGTTGAATGTCTGTCCTTTGACTTTGTCCACCAGGGAAGAGCCGGTCCTCGGGTCCAGGATCAGGATCCTGGTGGACAGTAAACTGTTGCCAACTGTAGCTGTTGTTAGCTAATGTTAGCTCAGTTTGCTAGCTGCTGTTAGCTAAAATGAGGTCAGTTTGTTAGATGCTGTTAGCTCATGTTAGCTCAGTTTGTTAGCTGCTGTTAGCTAAAATGAGGTCAGTTTGTAGCTGCTGTTAGCTAATGTTAGCTCAGTTTGTAGCTGCTGTTAGCACAATGTTACCATATAACACCATTTACCATGCTACAACTACAACGTGACATTATGTTTGACATGTTTTGCAGTAACGTTAGCTTTGACTTTGGACTATGTGTTGTAGTGGGTGTTGGTCATTTGTTGACTCCAAATTCTAAGCTAACGTTAGCTCTTATTGCACACTGTCTGTTAGCTCAAGGCTCAGCAGCCTCCATGGACATAATGGCAGAGGAGAAGAGCCCGAAGATAGCAGCCGGAGGACATCAGAGGGAAAACCAGAAAACATTTTCTCCATAAAATATGATCCAGTTTCACCAAAATCAGTGAAATAGTTGGTGGTGTGTGACTTAGTGCCGTAAAGCGTTACGTACTTCTCCCGACCCGGAGCCCAAAGTTACATAGTGTGAGAACAGACGTACGAATGACAGAGACACCATTCACCTGATTACAGGTCAGTGTAGATCAACAGGAGGTAACAGACGTTAGTTTATGAGAGGAAAGTGATAAAATGTTGATTAAAGACATGAAAAACTGAGCTATAATTAACTGAACCCTGTCGATGGTTCGAGCTCGTGGGACGTTTTCTGTCTCCGATCCTGAAATAAACTGGAACAAAGTGCAGCTGAATATTTTCACACCGTGCAGTCTGATTTTACTCACAGCTCTGTGACAAATGGAGATTGTAACCAGCGTGTTGAAGTAATGTGTGGCCGAGCGCTGCTTTCAAAATGAGAAATTAACTGCCTCACAAATGTGTTACGGAGACGCGTCTCCGGCTGAACCGCAGAGCAATAACTTGTGATAATTCTCACATAAAAGTTGATGGTGGACCTAACCTTTCCTCCAGACCCAAATATAACATCAGAGAGGGGAAGGCATAAAAATTTAAGCACAGGCGGCGAGAGAAAATTCATATTAGGGCTAAAAATACAGCTGGAGGAGCATTTCAGAGACGCCTCAAGGATGCTTTTCTGTCATAATAAAACAGATTTTTCTGGAGCCGAGCAGTTAAAATGAAGACAGCAAGTGAGTTAATGTGAGCTACACATGCTTCATTCATGAATCTGAGCATCTCCATCAGTATTCAGCACAGTCGCCTCACTTCCCCTCCCCAGCTGTCACAGCCGGAGAGAAAGCCGAGCTAAATATAGCTCCTCTTTCTTTCTTCTTCCTCCGAGATGTTTTGTTTTGACTCCTTCCTCGGTTCACGGCAAACTGAAAAAACCTGCATGTGACCCTCTCTGCAGGGTTCACTCCAGCTTTTCTTTCAGGGTTGGTAGTTTGATTCCTGCAGGGGACGACCCTGAAGACGATGTGAATTCATAGGACTGTTAAATATGAACATTAAATGTCGCAGAAGTTGAACCTCCAACCGAGAAAACTGTAGTTGCTCCCTCCAGTTTGGGAGCGGGTTGTTGAGTTGAGTGTTCAGATTTTACGACCTACGACCTGCCAGTCAAAGTCCCTGTTTTCCTTGTTAGCAGATAGCTTTAGCATTGCTAACCTAATGCTAATTTCCCGTTAGTGGGCTACAGAGCCGGGCTCAGCAGCTAAACACTGAGCCGAACTGAGATTTCTAAAGGAAAGACAGCAAACCGAGCACATGTGGTACCTACGCTGTTAGCTCGGTTAGCCGTGCAGCTACGTTACATTAGCTCATTCAGCCCAAGCAAATTAGCTTCCTGCTAAACCTGCTGCCACTGCGACCTGACCCCGGATAAGAGGAAGAAAGCGGGTGGATGTATTTCTATATCTGGACCTATCTGTGTGTCCAGCTGAGTTTAGTCTGTCTTCACTTATTTGGTCGATAAACTGCACCAAACTTTAAGGTCCAGTGAGTAGAATTTAGCGGCATCTAGTGGTGGTAGTTTCAGAATGCAACCGGCTGAATACCCCTCCCGTCTTAACTGTCTTGTTTGAAGCATGAAGAAGAAACTACAGTGGCCGTGAAAAAAACAACACAAAAGGTTGTATGCAGAGTCAGCGTTTGATTCGTACGTAGAGTCAGCGGTTCGTTTGTTCCTTCTGGGCTGCTGTAGAAACATGGAGGTTCAAAATGGCTGGCTCCGTAGAAGAGGACCCCCTCCCTCTGTAGACATAAAAGGCTCCTAAACATGATTATTATTATTTTCAGGTGATTATACACTAATGAAAACCGTTATGAATATTATATTCCCTTAAATGTACACACTGGACCTTTAAGGTGGACTAAACTAACCTTTAATGGAAGGTAACCACCAGTACTACCTTAAACTGTTAACGTGTTACGTTAGCTCATGCTAAAGTGCTTCACAGTGCAGTGTTAAACATTAATAACGTTATAAATATCATGTAAATGATGTCTTTGTTTGTATTTGAACCTGTTGGCCTTATCTCGAACACGGCCTGTCACTGCCTCCACCTCCATGTTCATGCTGACATGTTTACAACACGGAGCTCCGCCTTTGTGTGTGTGTGTGTGTGTGTGTGTGTGTGTGTGTGTTAGTGAACATATATTAATCTTATCCCACCTAGTCGACCCCCTCGTGTCCCGCGAGCCTCGTCCGGCTCTGTCAGCCGCCTGTAACCGATCAGCGCGCGGTGTCTCCAGGCAGAGTATCCGGAGCTGCTCACTGCAAAGATCGTGTTAATGAAAAAGGAGGGATCACTCTGTGACACAATATGGCGCAGTGATGTAACAAAATTAAAAAGAATGTTGTAAATATGTTGTAAATATGTTGACAACATGTAACTCGACTTAGTAGTTTAATGCTAGCAGCTCTGTGAGGCTTAGCCACAGCAGCACATTGAGCTACATGCCAACGATAAACAATGCTAAGCTAATGTTTTCATAGCTAACTTGCAGTACATTGAGCTAGATGCTAACATCAGCATGCTAACATAATCACAAAGATGATGCTAATGTTTACTGCTAACTTAGTTTGTATTCATTATCCTGGTTGTGGGACCGTGAGGTACAGCAGTTTATAGAGCTAGATGCTAACATCAGCATGCTAACAAAGACAATGCTAATGTTTACTGCTATGTTAGTTTGTGAGGCTGTACTTAGGTACAGCAGTATATAGGGCTACATGCTAACATTAGCATGCTAACATGCTCACACAGACAAAGCTAATGTTTACCGCTATCTTAGTTTGTCGTTACGTACAGCACTTTATATAGCTAGATTCTAACATTAGCATGCTAACATGCTCACAAAGGCAATGCTAATGTTTACCGTTATCTAGCAGTACATTGAGCTAGATGCTAATATGCTAATGTTTAATCATTTCATCCATATTCAAGTTAGCGAAGGGCTAAACCAGAAGTTAGCAGCAGCTGTTTGCTGTGGCGGGGTCCGCCGTTCTCTGTAACGTGATTGGTGAAGCAGTAATCTGAGCTGTGTGATAGAGCTGACAAAAACACAGCAGAGTGAGACCTCTCACTTGATCTTGGATGCTCTTTGTCTGCTCCCCAACCCCAACCTGCTGCAGTGACGTCACGCAGGTGGCGAGCTAATGGAAGTGTCAACAAACAAGACGTCACAGGGAACGGGCCGACGTGATTGGCTCCGAGCGCCCATCCCGGCGCTGCACGAGGAAAGAGGAGGAGGACAGCACGCGCGTGCGGTTGCTATGCAGGTTACTAAAGAGGGAGGCAGCTTATTCTGTTTCCTGTTGCCACGTGCTCACACTCATAAACATCTGTATATATATATATAAATATAAATATAAATATAAATGTATATTGCAGTTCACATAGAGCAGCTGCAGCACATGCTTCTGTAATTTGTAGCAGTAAGTATGATGATTCTTTTATTCTATAACTGTTAAAATTATTGTAAACATTTTTTAAAAATTGTTTAAATAAATGGAAATTTCAAGTTCCGACATCATACGTGTTCATTTAAAACACACACAGTATTAATGCACTATGGTCACTTTCTATTTTTTTATATAGTTTTTGTATAGGTGTTTAGCACGGGTTAACTTCTTAACACAGTTATTTATTTATTTTCTATGCAAATGTTTAATTTAGCTACAAATGTTTAATTTATGTGTGCATATTTAAATTTAGATCTATCTCAGTGTAACCGGTTAGTTTCTAGCGTTGTCTGCGTTGTGTTTTAATGAAGAGGCCCAGACCAGGATATCTTTGGAGACGATCTCCGTTTATTCTGACAAAAGGTGTAAATAACAACAAAATCCTCCGGTCAGTCGTTATCAACTTGAGCTCCTACACAAATTAAATGACACAGAAATATGTTAGCGTACTACACAATAAGTTTAAGCTAGCAGGTGAACTTATAAATGTAGTTTAACAGACGCTAAAACACTGAAATTGCTGTGACCACAGTGTCGCTTACCTCTCCCAAGAAGTACAACAGCAAAAGGGGAGAGGCAAAAGCATGAGACACATTTATAGGAGAGACCCACGGATGTGAACGTCGGGGTACAGAAACTGAGTCTCAGACGTTCTACATATTGACTCAGGAGGCCGGACATGTCAGGCAATAACTATTAAAACAGATTTTGCGTAATTATAATACTACATATTACTGTTGTATATTTGACTCTGTTACATCAGGTTAATTTTAACGTATGGTTACTGTGGTATAGGTTCATTCTGATGGATGTTTAATGTTTAATGGGGCGGCTGTGGCTCAGGAGGTAGATGATCGGTGGTTCAATCCCCGGCTTCAGTCTGCATGTTGAAGTGTCCTTGGGCAAGACACTGAACCCCAAACTGCTCTGTGTAAGTCGCTTTGGATAAAAGCGTCAGCTAAATGACTAAATGTAAATGTATGTTTGCATGCTGCTACTGGATGCTTAAATTTCCTTCGGGATCAATAGTGTCTATCTATCTTGAACATATTCTTCATACTTTATACTGTTTTATATATTTATTTGCATTATTTGTTCAGTATGTTGGCTCATTGCATCCTCCTGGTTTCAAACAGCGCTTTATTTTATTATTTATTTAAATATTATTTTATATATAATAATATATATACTTTTTTATATATTATACTAAAACACAGATAAATATGAATATGATAATAAATGTGTGTGTAATATAATAATATAAATATACATACATATATTTACATATGTATTTATATGTAAAATATATATATATATATATTCATATATATAAATATATGTATGTATATTTATATATATACATACATATATTTATATACAGTACAGACCAAAAGTTTGGACACACTTTCTCATTTGGGAAAGTGTGTCCAAACTTTTGGTCTGTACTGTATATATATATATATATATATATATATATATATATATAAACGTATTTCTGTGTGGTGGATTGTTTTTGTTACGTGCGTCCTGCGTCATCACGTGCGTCCTGCGTCATCACGTTGACCCCGAAGCGGAAGTGAACACGTGTGGGTTGAAGGGAAGCCCCAGCGCGTGCTGTACAGCCACGAGCGTTACTCAGGTAACAGGTAACCTTCGTCTAACGTGTTTTGATAAACGTCGTCAGGTGTTTTTAAAGACGGAACATCCACTCGTTTGAAGTCGGTTAAAGGTGAGGTCACGTGACGTGTTTCCTCTTTCCGGTAAACTTATTTTTTAGAAGTAGCTAGCCTGCCTGCTAACACTTAGCCTCGCTCGTGGACTTGTCTCCGGTGTCTCTCCCGTTAATTTTCTCTGTTAACTAACTCCCTGTGTGTTGCCTCTCCGTGGACTGACCCCGCGTCTCTTAACTCTTTTTCCCGCCGTTGTTCCAGGATCAGACGTTAGCCTCCTCTCCGTCGTCATGGCCGTCAGAGCTGCCTTCGAGAAAAACAACGAGATCGGCTGCTTCGCCAAACTCACCAACACCTACTGCCTGGTGGCGATCGGCGGCTCGGAGAACTTCTACAGGTGAGCGTGAACCGGTTAACAACACACCTGGGTTAGTTTGAGTCGCCGGCAGCCGGTCTGTGTAGCATGGAGCTAAGTTAGCCTCCAGGATGATGACATCAGAGTGTAACTCTGTGACTTCATGTGACATCAGGTCATGTGACAGGTAACAAACAGGTGAGAGTGTTTGTCAGAGGTGAAGGCTGATGACAGCTGACGTTACAGCTGCTGACATTTAAACAATAATACAGGAGAGGGTGTGCCTTAATGTCATTATTGGCACGGCCGGGCGATTATACAACAATAACCAACTAAAATAAAGCATATCGTCATAAGATATTTATGTTTTACGGCCGAATAAACATTTATTTTGCTTGCCGTTTCTGCCACGACCTCAGGGGTCTGACTAACACATGTAATGGAACCCAGTTCACTACTCCAGCAAGTAGCCTGAGCCCCAGTAACGACCTGCAAAAGGGAAGACAACTAACTTTAAAGCTTTCTATAGATCTGAATGAAGAGCACACGCATAAACACTAAACTGACCTGTTGTACAATGTAGATTATAGAATCTGATTGGTCCTGACTCGTCGCTCCACACGGTCACATGCTGAAAATATAAAACATGTAATTAAATATGAGTAAGTCCACAGGAAGTTATTATGTAATACATCTGAATTTCTTTAACGAATATTCTGGATTTTACGGAGCTGTTAGACCACCTCAGGTGTGCGCCTCGTTAATACAGGTGTGCGCCTCGTTAATACAGGTGTGCGCCTCGTTTGTGTTCAGTTTAGTGAGCGCAGAGAAAATGTTGTTTTTTGTTGATGAATATGAACATTGATAACTCGCACTGACTCGATTGCACAGTAGCTGTAAACAAAACGTGCAGAGTTTATGTATATTTTTACCTGTTGTATATTTTTACCTGTACAGAGCTGTGTGTGCTTCTTCCCTTAGCTTATCTACCTCACTCCTTGTAGATATCGTGTGCCTGTTTTTATTTGTCTTGAGTAAAAGTCATGAGGTCTCTTGGGTCTTGATGATTGTTTTATTTTTTTACAGTTTTCATTTTAAATTTTAAATTGACAAACATGCAAGTCATGACTAGGGATGGGCGATATGGACTAAAAAATGTATCCCGACAATTTCTGGAACTTATCACGGTAACGATAAAAATGACGATGAATAAACACCAATTCAGCCTAATCTTTTTGACTATAAATCTATCACCAAAATAATAATAAAGGGTATAATAGGTAAAGGTCTAAACCTGCTGAATGTAACCGCTGTGAAACAATCAGGAAATAACGTTTTATTTCTCTGATTAATAACAGCTTTATGGAGGCCAGCGCTCACTCTCTGTGTTGTTACTCTATGTCTCTCTACCAAAGCTCTCTCTCTCTCTCTTGTCATTATATTTTGCGGTGTAAATTGCGAGTCAGACTCAGATTTAGAAGCTGGTACATGAAATAAACAAAGCGAGAACACACACACAGGTAGATTATCAGAGTTTAGTCCGTGAATCCACCTGGATAGTCTCAGAGACAGTCTCAGAGACATTTCAGGCTGTCTGTAGAGGTTTGACCGATCTGAGTGTCTGATTGGCGGCCGGAGCGTGAGGAAAGAGCTCCTCGCTGCCCGGCGTATCTGCTCCACCTTCCGCCATGTTTGTCAATAATGCGTGTTGGGCTGCGAGTGTGTCGCGCACATATATACGTCATCAATGGGAATTTATCATTTTTATCGTGGAATGACATATTCTTACCGTGGGGAATGTTTTTGATGATATATCGTAAACGATGACATATCGCTCATTCCTAGTCATGACACCGTTTAAATTATTTATATGGATTTGTTTGTCTCTTGCGATGAACTACGGTTTATATTTTTTCTGGAATAAAAGAAACAAATGAGACTTGTGAATGAATGTTTGATGTTTTGTGTTTATTTCTTTAAATATAGATTTCAGTGTTGTTAACAATAAAAAGTTTTATTTTATTTCTGAGCTCAGAACATTTTTAATAAACATCATTGTAAATATGCCAGAACTTCAGTTAGAGGAATCTATCGTTACCATGGTCACTGATTGACATTGACATGTGTGTTTGTGTGTCTGCAGTGTGTTTGAAGGTGAATTATCAGAAACCATCCCCGTGGTTCACGCCTCCATAGCCGGCTGTCGCATCATCGGGAGGATGTGTGTGGGTGAGTAACTCTTCATTCACTCCAGTTGTTGATCTGTAAAACACGCCGGCGTTCCCACAATGACACGTCTGTCCCGTCTGTCCCCTCGGTCATGTGATCATCAGGGAACCGTCACGGCCTTCTGGTGCCCAGCAACACGACAGACCAGGAGCTGCAGCACATCAGGAACTGTCTGCCCGAGGCGGTGAGGATCCAGAGGGTGGAGGAGAGGCTGTCGGCGCTCGGCAACGTCATCGCATGCAACGACTACGTCGCACTCGTCCACCCCGACCTCGACAGGGTGAGACACACACACACACACACACACTGACTTCAGTCTCTCAGATTTGAATATTTTCTGGTTTCTTTCATTCTCTATGAAGCTGGTTCCCAACCTGAGGTCCTGACCCCCACTAGAGGTCGCCAAAGCTCCACACAGGGTGTGCCAGTTTGGGAGCCAGTGAATGATTGTAAACTGAATATCTGTCAAACTCATGATGTAATAATAATAATAACATTACTTCGATATTCAGGGCTGAAGTAGTAGTTTGATCGAGTGTTTCAGGGTTTAGTCAAATAAATAATCAATAGATGAGTTGATTAAGACTTTTAATTTTAAAAATAAATGAATGAAAGTGAGTCAATCAAGCCAAAACTCCACCGAGCACGTCTCTGTTATCGTCGTGTCTGCAGCTTTAACCCCATCAGAAACGTTTTTCCCTCCAGACTTTGTCAACTTGCTCATGTGCTTCTAAATATGTAAATATGCGACAAAGTTCAAATGTTTTTACGATCTGAAGTCCGTGCCCGGTGGAGTTTAGACTTTTAGGTTGTGAACCAGTGATGTTGTGGACAAAATAAGACATTTGTGGACGTCAACTCGGGTTTTAAACACAGACGTCGAGATCTTATGGACCAAACAAGTAATCGATAAATCCAGAAAACGATCATCAGATTAATCTGTGATGGAAATAACCGTGAATCGTTGAACTCATAAACAAGTTTTCTTGAAATAATTTCTCAAGTTAAATATGAAACATTTGTTCGATATTCGCGGCTGTTTGAATAAAAGTTTGACTCGAGCTCCAGTAGTTTGTTCTTTCTTTCAGAGTTTAGTCAAATCAGTAATCAATAAATGAGTTGATTAAGACTTTAAATAAAAGAAATGAGCAGTAAACACTTCCTCTCCTCCTTCCTTCCTTCCTTCCTTCCTTCCTTCCTTCCTCCCCTTCAGGAGACAGAGGAGATCCTTGCCGACACTCTGAAGGTGGAGGTTTTCCGTCAGACGGTAGCCGAGCAGGTTCTGGTCGGGTCATACTGCGCCTTCAGCAACCAGGGCGGCCTCGTCCACCCGAAGACGTCGATAGAAGACCAGGACGAGCTGTCGTCTCTGCTGCAGGTTCCTCTGGTGGTGAGTGACGGCGGCGTCAGACGAGCGCCATGACGCTCAATCCTTCACGCGCCGCTGCTTTAAGTTTTGCATGTGACGCTAAAGTTAACTTCCTGTCCAGGCTGGCACGGTGAACCGGGGCAGCGAGGTGATCGCGGCGGGGATGGTGGTCAACGACTGGTGTGCGTTCTGCGGCCTGGACACCACGAGCACCGAGCTGTCCGTCATCGAGAGCGTCTTCAGACTCAGCGACGCCGCGCAGCCGTCCGCCATCGCCACGAGCATGAGGGACTCGCTGATCGACAGGTAACTGGACTCACGTCAGCTGTGATCTGTTGTCAGGCTCATTGAAGACTGAGATGATCTTTATGAGACTCGTTTGTTTTACAGTGGTTAAGTTCAGCATAAATAAATTCCTCAAGACGTCCCACACAAACTGCTTTGGTAACTTTGGAGCTAAAAGTCTCCGTGACCCGGTCAGTCCTCCATACGGACTCTATGGCTCACTTCCCTGGGGAAAGCAGTCTCCTTCTCGGGCAGTAAGAGCCAAGAAGGTCCCACTGTTTACTAGGGATGCACCGATCTGCTTTTTTCACCTCCGATACCGATCTGAGGTTTAGTATCGGCCGATACCGATACAGAAAAACCGAGCAGAATTACGGTAACAAACGGTCTGTCTCATTGTGTGGAAAAGACTGGGATCATTCTTTTGTGCAAGGCAACATCAGACTTGACTTAAACATTTCTCTCCTATTTTTTTTAAAAACAAATCAACAGATATAAATGTACTGAATTACTTATTTAATAACTGTGCACCAGTACAACAATCTTAGAAAAACCAATAGCTTCACAAGCTTGATAGACATTCAGAATAAACAGTCAGTTCTTTTAACGGTTTAGTTTAGTGCAAAAATGATTTTAACATCCAACACTAAAGCAGCAACAAAACCTTCAGAGTTAGCTGCTTCATACCGCCTCCGTTGTGTTTACTCAGTTCAGTGAACTCCGCGTGCTGTCTGGCGTGAAGTTTCTGTAGGTGCTTGATTAAGTTGGTTGTGTTGTAACTTGAAGTTTTACCACCGCCCCTCGGAACATTTACTGCGCAGGTATTGCAGGTAGCCGTCGAGTTTGTTGGCTGAGGTAGTGTGAAAAGGTAGCCGATCCTTTCGCTCGCTCCATTTTGAAAATAATGTGGGCTTCCGCACGGCGTGTTGCTTGCGTATGACGTCACTCACAGTGCACAGCATAGAGTTAGACTGAATAGATCGGCCCATTGTCACCAATACCCAATCTAGAATTTTCTTCAATATTGGGACCGATATCGGATCGGTGCATCCCTACTGTTTACCGATGATGATTACATGACGTGATTTCAATCCTTGAACTCAGTGACTTTATAACTTCCCGCAGCGGTGTTGTAGTTCGAGTCTAATATAAATAAATAATTGATGAATTTACACGTGGAAAACAGAAAACAGCCTCAGCCTCCCGCAGTGAGAGCTGAGTAGGTCCGTAACTTTTACAATGTGTTTGTCAGTTTTCACGATGCACGATTAAAGGGTGGCTCGATGACACGCTGAGGCCACCCTGAGCAGAGAGATAGAGATGAATTCATCTCAGCTCAGAGTGTTTCAAAGTTAGTCATGTAATTTTCTGAACTCATCTGACACGTTTCAGTCGCTTCAAAATGGACGCTCGACTGCTTCCACGAGTGGGCATGGCTTCAGCACATTCAGAGGACACGCCCCCACAGTCCTGCAGCTGAGAACTCATTTTTACCTGATTTTGACACCTAATTTCATAAACTTGTTGATATTTTTAATCATTCAAATCTGGCTGAGTGGTTAAAAACACTTTCTTCTTTGGTCTGACAAACTCAGAACACAGATTTATTCTGACTTCACACAGACTTTAAACTGTGATGACACAGCATATTTATTTTATGATTTAATACAGTAACATGACATGTTGGACCTTTTAAGCTACGCTAACGATTTCAGCCAGTTAAAGACAGGAAACAGCTCGCATGGCTACAAATTTAGTTTCATCTTGTAGATTTTTCTTGTTTTAAACTTTCATCTGTGTTTGAACTGTCGCACCATGTCTGAACTAAAAAATAAAAATGGTCTGCGGCTCAACTTAGAATAGTCAAAAGTGTTGAATCTTTGTCGATACAACGTGTTTAAAACTCTAAAATCTGTAAATTACACATTCAAGAATATCTAAAGTACGTTATTAATTTATTAGTCAGAGCAACATCAGCAGGATCAATCAGTTTGTGAGTAAACGCTAAAATAAGATGAAGGATTTAAATTATAAATTATCAAACTAACTTCAGTTACTGTTGAACCTGTCGAGTGTTCTCGTGGTTTATATCATGAAGCAGCTTTAGTCGGAGATAGAGAGAGTGAATGAAGAGGAGGAGTGTTGAATGTTAAACTTATTTTTTTATTGTTTCACATCGACGACGTTTAGCACAAACTGCTGCAGATGAACTGCAACGCCTGATTTCTCCAAATGCAACCAAACGTCTGTAAATTAAATATAAAATTATGATGAAAATCTCAATGATTAATTAAAATTGATTACTTCCTGTTTTATTTTGAAGGATCATTAAAACTTTAAAGTGTTTCCTCTGCTCTGTCTCCCTTCAGCATGGCCTAACACGCCTCTGCAGTTTCCCGCCGCCGTTGACGAGCTTCTGCTGCGGTTTGCCTGATCTCACGTGAAGCCAACGAAAGCAAACCTCCACCCACACAGGACAGCCACCTCCACCTCCACCTCCACTCACCTGCAGCCACTCATCTTTGTACTTCTTTTTTAACAATTCGGTTACTCATCAGGTTCAGCTGCACGTCTCGCCTCGCCTCGGGTGGAGATCAGTCGGTTCAGAGGTTTTGGCTGCTTTGATAGAAGAAACTGAAGAAGTGTTGATAGGAAGCTTCTGATATTTCAGTCTTTGTGGCTCTAACGTGAATATTTCTTCATCCAAACAGTTTTAAACAAATTAAAAATTAAATGACGTCTGTGCCTGATGACAAACTGTTCGCCGACTGTCGAGGCGTCTCTGACGGGTGACGGCGTCCCGTCGCGCCTTAATGTCGGCGCTCCTCGCTCTGCTGCCTGCAGCTGTAACAGATTCACATCGACACACAAAACACAACAACAAACGCCAACAAACTGTACCGCTGTTCATCAGAAGGATGGCGCTGTAATGTCGCGGCCAGACCACGTGATGCTAGACGAAGGATGTCTGTCAGTCGTGACAATCGATCGTTTCATCTCATGTTGTTTGTCGCGTTGACGATAACTGACGCCTCACGACGTCCCGGCTGTAAACGCGGTGATACGAAAGAGGAAAGGTCACCGTCACCTTTTCACGATCACAAACATTGCCGCTGTTTGCATCAGTCACGTCATACATCAAGCGATGATGATTGGTCCGTGAGCCACGTCTAATCTGACGATCTTAAACGTCTTAAACATTGCGTGGTCTGACCGCGACGTCACAGCCAGAGATCCAGAATGAATTTGAAAGTAACTGATGAAATATTGAAGGTTGAAGTTTGTTTGTCTGAACGAGCGACAGCGTGCAGTGTGCAGACGAACTGGTTCAGAATCAAAGCCGCCTGATGATCTGACGGTTTCCGAGCGAACGTTTCGTCTCGTGTGTCTTGTAAAATAAAATAAATCTCCCTCTTTTTATGTTTGATGTTTTTTCTTTTGAGGTTCACAGAAGTCTGTTTGAGAAGTGTTGGAAACTCAGTGTTGTAATAAAGTTTTTGAGGTAGTCAACACGTCAAGCTTCTACTTTTTTACATCAAACAACCAAATTAAACTCACGGCAGAGTACGTGGTTTAAACTCAGTAACTGTTCGAAGCTGAAAGATTTAAAGATTCGAAAGAAGATTAAAGTTTAAAAACATTTTGTGAATCAGAACTTTTCTTCTTTTTTTCATTGATCATCTCACGACTCCTCAGATTTATCTGCTAACACTTTAATATGTGGACTGAACTATTCTGAAGTGTTATCGATATCCAGACTCAGGTGGTCGGTCATCCATCACTACCTCACCGAGTGAATTACACCAATCAGTCGTAACATCCAGACCTCTGACAGGTGATAATCTGGTTATCATGGCTCCTGTCAGTGGAAGAAGAAAAAATGATGAAATTAGTTTTTACTTTACAGAAAATGAAAAAAAATTAATATTAGGCTGTTCAAGAATAACATTTTTCTTTACAAACTCAAACTTTTACTGCACGAGCTGGAAAATTTAGATTTAATTTTCCTGTGAATCACTGAACTAATATTTAGTTGGATAACCACCGTTTATGAGAACTGCTTCATATCTGTGTTGCATGGAGTTGACCAGTCAACTTGTGGCACCTGTGAACAGGTATTCATGCTCAGGATGAACGGACTACATTCCACAGTTCCTCTGCATTTTTCAAAGACATTCGATACAGTTTATCATGCACTGTTTTTTTCTTTCGTTTTTTTAAAACTTTGGATTTGATTAAGTTGTTTATAAATGATTTCATAAAATAAAACTCATAGACAGAGAGCAGTATGTGGCTACTGGAAATCTTAAATTAATCATCTGAATCTGTTCACATTGTAAAAGGTGTGCCACAAGGCTCAATACTGGGGCCTGTTCTGTTTACTCTTTATATAAGCCGAGATGATACAGTCTCTTCTCAAAGTTGGTGTAATATACATATGCTGATGACACCATTTTGTACTGATATGTGGATGTTAAACATTATTCTGTTAAATTCTTTAAGCACTGCTTTGCTGAATTACAAGTTGTATTCAATAACCATAAACAAATTCTTTATGCAGATAAAATTAAATTCATGTTGTTCAACAAAGCCAAAAAATATTGATTATGATAATCTCACCGTCTCTAAGAATGGTGCAAATATTTAAAATCACAGAATACAGATATCATGGCTTATAATATAATAAAAAATCAACAATTTAAAATGACACAGCACCGTGGAGCATCAAGGGAAAGGGGTAAAGTTTCAGGAAAATACACAAAATAAACATGCATTCATTTAGAAACACGAGTAGAAACAACTTTAAAGGTAACTGGTATGAATGTAGTTTGTTAGCTTGACTTGAAAATGTGAGCTGACAAGATGTGGAATTGTAAGTTTCTTTGACAAGAGAACGTAAGTTTTCTTGAATGTATGATGTAATGCAGTTAGTTACTTTAACTCAGAGTATCAAGTTTAAACAATGAATGATCATTAATTAAACAACTTGTCTTACTTTGCTTCATGAGTTGGAATAAAACTTCTCTTGAAGTTGAGTTCACTCACGTTTTTAAGGCAGCAATTCAACTTAAGTTTGTAAGTTAAACCACCCTGATCATTTTTACAGCGTGATAACGAGATAATCAGCGTACGTCTGCTCCGTTTCCTTTTCTTAAAAACGAGACAAACAAACGACAAGGAAAATATTTTAAAGGCAACTTTTTTATTTATTTATTGGCAAATGCTTTAATGTTGTAGCAATGCATCTATGTACACCCGTCCAAACATTGACAGTGACGTCAGGAAGCCGAAAAGGAAACCACACTTTGTAACACAGCTCAATTATATGATCGTTTATACGCACACACCTTTTTTTTTATAGTCATATACTTACTTCAAGAAATAAGAAAACATCATTTAAAATCACATATATATTTGTAACAATGCTAATAACTACAAATCCAGCCTTGGAACAGAGCCTTTCTCAACTGTACGTCATGTGAATGTCTGTAATCAGTGGTGGCCAGTATTTACAAGGTACAAGGTTTATTTGTTTCTTATTTTACAACAGGGTTGTTGAATGAAATGCTGAAATTACCAACATCACATAAAGTCTTAAACATGAGACGTCCACCTTAAATTTTTATTCAGTTTTATTTCTATAACACCAAATCATGACAGAAGTTATCTCATGACACTTTCCACATAGAGTCAGGATCAACATTAACTTTTATAAAACAGCCAAATTCATTCAAGGTCTAGAGACTATTTCACAATAAAAGCCTTCAAAAGTCTTAACAGAACACTGAGTTTTGATCTCAGCTTTAGAAAGAAACAGCTCTTTTTATTGATCTTTCAAAGACATTCGATACAGTTTATCATGCACTGTTTTTAAAAAGACTTTGGATTTGATGAAATTGTTCATAAATGATTTCATAAAATAAAACTCATGGACAGAGAGCAGTATGTGGCTACTGGAAATCTTAAATTAATCATCTGAATCTGTTCAGATTGTAAAAGGCGTCCCTCAAGGCTCAATACTGGGGCCTGTTCTGTTTACTCTTTATATAAGCCTAGATGATACAGTCTCTTCTCAAAGTTGGTGTAATATACATCTTTATGCTGATGACACCATTTTGTACTGATATGTGGATGTTAAACATTATTCTATTCTTTAAGCACTGCTTTGCTGAATTACAAGTTGTATTCAGTAACCATAAACAAGTTATTTTTGCAGATGAAACTAAATTCATGTTGTTCAACAAAGCCAAAAAATATTGATTATGATAATCTCACCGTCTCTAAGAATGGTGCAAATATTTAAAACCACAGAATACAGATATCATGGCTCCACACACAGAAGTCAAAATCATAAAAATCAACAATTTAAAATGACACAGTATTGATAAAAAAGAAAAGTCTGAACAAACCAAACATGAAGATCAGAAACTAAGTGAAATCATTTTACACATTAAAAAGGTCAACGATAGAAACAAAAAGATTTTTGTCAAACTAAATAACAAGAAAAAGAAAATAAAAACAATAAAAAAACAAGAACTGAAACAAAAATAAACTTCTTTGGAATAATGAGACAGCAGGAGCAGCTAATAAACAGAAATATAATCATCCTCTTTGTCTCTAACTGCTCTGTTCCACTGTCACACTGACTTTATGTGCTAATATCTTCAATTTATCCACAGTGTTAATATATGGAAACATCTTCTCAGTGAAAGTGTGTGTGAAGGTGTGTATGTGTGTGTTTGTATCAGGATCAGAGAATGACAGTTTTCCTCTGTTCATGTCCAGATTCACTCTGATCCTCTGGAGCTTCTTCTGGACTTGGAGAGCAGTGAGTGGAGCCGATGATGATTGTGCTGAGTATTTACCTTTATAGAACCATATTCTCCATAATCCAGACTGTCTTTGTCCTTTCCTCTGGACAGACTCTGCTAACACACCCAGAATCCAGCCTGTACTGTCTCCAACCTCGACATCCCAGCTGTGAGTACCTGAGTTAAATCCTTCAGAGCCCAGAACAGAGGGATAATAATCAAACCTCTCTGGATTGTCAGGAAGCTGCTGTTCCTCTCCTCGTCTCACACTGGTCAGATCTTCAGACAGGATCAGGATTGGATCAGCAGTGTTTGGATCCAGAATCACAGGAGTGTAGGAGACCATGTCCTTCATGTTGTTCCAGATGTTGAAGGTCAGGTTGCCCAGGTGTTTGGCCTCGTCTATCAGAGCTCCTGAGGGCAGCTGTGGATCATCCAGCAGGGGGCGCTGCTGGACTCTTTGCACTGCAGCCTTGTAGTTGTGCAGGAATGAGACGTCTTCAGCTCTCAGCTCGTCCTCTGTGGCTCTGACGGTGTCTGAAAGAGCTGCTATCTCTCTGCTCAGAGCCTCCATCTTCTCCTTCATCATCTGACTCTTCTGCTCCTCTTCCTCCCTCAGTGCAGCCATCCTGGCCTCCTCTTCCTCTTCTAGAAACTGGTGAAGCTTCTTAAACTGATCCTTAATCTGCCTCTCTGTGCGTCGGGCCTGGACCTTCATGTGTTCTGCTGTTTGATCAAACTTCACTTTAACTTCTTCAAAAACCTTTAACTTCTCCTTTAAGGGCTCCAGAGTTTCTTGAAGGTTCTTCTTGTGTTCTTGTGCAGCTTCATTGATGGGTATGATCTCATGTTTGGTGTGTTTCCTTGAATCTCTGCAGACGAGACACACCGGCTGTTGATGGTCCAGACAGAAGAGTTTGAGTTTCTCAGAGTGCAGACTGCAGAGAGCCTCTGAAGATCTCTGATCTCTCTCCAACAAGAAGGCCTCACAAAGCTTCTTTAACGCCAGACTAAGAGGTGGATAATCCATTGAAGATCTTCTCTTACTACAAGACCTCCTCTGATCTGGAAGCCATTTAGTCTCTGAGTGAAGCTGAAAACACAACAGACAGAAAGTACAGTCAGTCATGGCTCCCCTCCCTCCTCTACGAACTTCACTGAGATTTACTTTGAGTTCAGTTTTTAGTCAAACTCACATTCAGTGTGTGGAGCGTCAGCAGCTTGAAGCAGCACTGTTGTAGTTTCCCACTTTTCTCTCCTGTAGCTGAACTCACTCAGAGGAAGTTGTTAGTTTGGTCTGAAGGTGAATCTGATCGTCTGTTTTTCAGTCCGTGTCTCTTCGCGAAAGAAGAAAAACAAACTGTTTCCTGGTTTGTCTCAGGTAAGTCAGGTGAGGGGTGGAGCTTTGTCCGACCTCCTCTGCTGAAGCTTCTCATATATCACAGAGGTCTGTCTCATTCCAAAGGACTGATTCATTGCTGATGATGCAGACTGATGTGCAGCAGGCTGATGTGCATAACAGATATGTTTATTTTAAAACTAGTCTGAATGTCAACTGAATGCTGTGGAGAAATTTAAACAGACTTATAAATGGGCACCGTGGAGCATCAAGGGAAAGGGATAAAGTTACAGAAAAATACACAAAATAAACATGCATTCATTTAACATAGACACTTTAGAGACTAAATAATGTGACAAAACAAACATAAATAGACATACCTCGCTGGCTGCACACTTCTTAGAGGGAATGCATCTTCTTAAACAATTAAAGGCTTCAAAAAATCAAAAGGTGGAAATACAAAATCACTTTAAAACACAAACTAAATTTAAACGCAGCATAAAACTTCTTTTGCTTGAATGTTTTCTTGGAGGTAAATTCCTAAAATGAAATGTGTCTCTGCACAACAGGTAACAAATATTAGTTCCCACCTCGACCACAAAACAAATCAATATTCATGAAAATAAACCACATCAAAAATACATGTAAACAAAACATTCAAATGATTGCAAATCATATTTATTGTAGTTATCCTCCCACCAAATCACAATGACAAAGTGATTTCACGTCAGCAGAACTGCCCTCATGAAGTATATCAATGTCATGGACCTTTGCTGGAGATTAAGGAGGTACTCCTTCTTCCATCTTGTCCAGAATTAATTTGCCAAGAACTGCTGCTGGCGCCATCTGTTGCATAGGTATAGATGCTGACTGACAAACTGACCAGGATGGGGCAGTACTATGTTAGACTTCATTGTGAGAATGTGGTTGGGCGTGAGAGGTTCAAGACTTGTTGGATCATTGAAGTGCCCTGTTGCCAGAGGTCTGTTATTTTCGATCACTGAAAAGTTCTGAGTGAGGCACCGTCAAGTCTTCTGGTAGATTGATCACAGACTTTAATGAGAACACTTCTGATCGCCCTTATTTGTCTTCCCCATACGCCTTGATAAGACGACACATGACTTGCCTTTGGTATGATGGCAGGTTGCTTGACCAAGTACGCAAAATAAATCTAATCATAAAAATAAATCACCTAAATAACAGATGTAAACAAACATTATAATAACTGTGAATCATATTTATGGCAGTTATAGTTGGAGAGGGGTAATATGTACTGTAAGAGGAATCACTAAATGAATCACATGGCATAATGTATGTAGAGGTACCACAGAATATTGCAGCTAAGGGTTACCCTGGAGTAAAGGGAAACACTGGAATGGGTACCATGGAATATCATGGAAAAGTGTGAACCATGGAATGATGTAGGTAGGCGGGTAACATAGAATATTATATGAAATTATCCTGGGAATATTGGATCAAAGGGTACCAGTTAATATTCTTGTTTTATTGATCAATGTGATGACTCGTAAATGTTTAACATGCTAATAAACTAAACTAAGATGCTGAACATGGTTTATATTCTACCTGCTAAACACCAGCACAGTGCTTGGTCCTTTCCTCTTCATCCTCTACTTGCTGTTTTTTCTTGGCAACATCATTCGCTATGCCGACGACATCCCGCTCTACATCACCAAATCCATCATCGATGTCTCTCTCCAGCTGCCTCACTGACATCAAATCCTGGATGAATACCATCTTCCTCAAACTGAACTGTGATAAATCAGACATGATGATCATCGGCCCCAAATCCCTCACCAACACCACTCACAGTTTCTGCCTCACTGTTGACACCTCCACCCTGACTCCATCTCCACACAGCCACAACCTCAGAGTCATCTTTGACGATAACCTTTGAACAACACATGAATCAAATCACCAGAACTGCCTTCTTCCACCTCAAAAACATAGCCCGGGATGTGTGTGTATGTTTGTGTGGATGTGTTTCTGAGGGATTATACAAATTTCAAACAGGTGAATATGTTCTTCTTTTATGTGCGAGTAGATGGTTTTTAAATGCTGTATTATATGTGAGAGGATGTTGATGGTGGGGGATTGTACTGTCCTATCAATAGGCCTACCTGTTTATATATGTCACTGTATTCTTATTACTAACTTATGAACTGTACAGGCAGCATAGGGCTGTTCCAGAAATAAGAAAACATCATTCAAAATCACATTTATATTTGTAACAATGCTAATAATTACTACTCCAGCCTTGGAACAGAGCCTTTCTCAACTGTACGTCATGTGAATGTCTGTAATCAGTGGTGGTCAGTATTTACAAGGTACAAGGTTTATTTGTTTCTTATTTTACAACAGGGTTGTTGAATGAAATGCTGAAATTACCAACATCACATAAAGTCTTAAACATGAGACGTCCACCTTAAATTTTAATTCAGTTTTATTTCTTTATATAACACCAAATCATGACAGAAGTTATCTCATGACACTTTCCACATAGAGTCAGGATCAACATTAACTTTTATAAAACAGCCAAATTCATTCAAGTTTTAGAGACTATTTCACAATAAAAGCCTTCAAAAGTCTTAACAGACCACTGAGTTTTGATCTCAGCTTTAGAAAGAAACAGCTCTTTTTATTGATCTTTCAAAGACATTCGATACAGTTTATCATGCACTGTTTTTAAAAAGACTTTGGACTTGATGAAATTGTTCATAAATGATTTCATAAAATAAAACTCATGGACAGAGAGCAGTATGTGGCTACTGGAAATCTTAAATTAATCATCTGAATCTGTTCAGACTGTAAAAGGTGTCCCACAAGGCTCAATACTGGGGCCTGTTCTGTTTACTCTTTATATAAGCCGAGATGATACAGTCTCTTCTCAGAGTTGGTGTAATATACATCTTTATGCTGATGACACTATTTTGTACTGATATGTGGATGTTAAACATTATTCTGTTAAAGTCTTTAAGCACTGCTTTGCTGATTTACAAGTTGTATTCAGTAACCATAAACAAGTTCTTTATGCAGAGAAAACTAAACTCATGTTGTTCAACAGAGCCAAAAAATATTGATTATGATAATCTCATTGTCTCTAAGAATGGTGCAAATATTTAAAATCACAGAATACAGATATCATGACTCCACACACAGAAGTCAGAATAATAAAAAATCAACAATTTAAAATGACACAGTATTGATAAAAAAGAAAAGTCTGAACAAACCAAACATAAAGATCAGAAACTAAGTGAAATCATTTTACACATTAAAAAGGTCGACGATAGAAACAAAAAGATTTTTGTCAAACTAAATAACAAGAAAAAGAAAATAAAAACAATAAAAAAACAAGAACTGAAACAAAAATAAACTTCTTTGGAATAATGAGACAGCAGGAGCAGCTAATAAACCGAAATATAATCATCCTCTTTGTCTCTAACTGCTCTGTTCCACTGTCACTCTGACTTTATGTGCTAATATCTTCCGTTTATTTCCAGTGTCAGTGAATGGAAACATCTTGTCAGTGAAAGTGTGTGTGAAGGTGTGTATGTGTGTGTTTGTATCAGGATCAGAGAATGACAGTTTTCCTCTGTTCATGTCCAGATTCACTCTGATCCTCTGGAGCTTCTTCTGGACTTGGAGAGCAGTGACTGGACGTGGTAATGATCGTGCAGAGTATTTACCATTACATAAAAGCATTCTCCATAATCCAGACTGTATTTCTCCTTTCCTCTGGACAGACTCTGCTACCACACCCAGAATCCAGCCTGTACTGTCTCCAACCTCGACATCCCAGCTGTGAGTCCCTGAGTTAAATCCTTCAGAGCCCAGAACAATGCGCCAATGATTAAACCTCTCTGGATTGTCAGGAAGCTGCTGTTTCTCTCCTAGTCTCCCACTGGTCAGATCTTCAGACAGGATCAGTTCTGGATGAGCAGTGTTTGGATCCAGAATCACAGGAGTGTAGGAGACCATGTCCTTCATGTTGTTCCAGATGTTGAAGGTCAGGTTGCCCAGGTGTTTGGCCTCGTCTATCAGAGCTCCTGAGGGCAGCTGTGGATCATCCAGCAGGGGGCGCTGCTGGACTCTTTGCACTGCAGCCTTGTAGTTGTGCAGGAATGAGACGTCTTCAGCTCTCAACTCGTCCTCTGTGGCTCTGACGGTGTCTGAAAGAGCTGCTATCTCTCTGCTCAGAGCCTCCATCTTCTCCTTCATCATCTGACTCTTCTGCTCCTCTTCCTCCCTCAGTGCAGCCATCCTGGCCTCCTCTTCCTCTTCTAGAAACTGGTGAAGCTTCTTAAACTGAGCCTTAATCTGCCTCTCTGTGCGTCGGGCCTGGACCTTCATGTGTTCTGCTGTTTGATCAAACTTCACTTTAACTTCTTCAAAAACCTTTAACTTCTCCTTTAAGGGCTGCAGAGTTTCCTGAAGGTTCTTCTTGTGTTCTTGTGCAGCTTCATCGATGGGTCTGAATCTGTGGTCGGTGTGTTTTTCTGAATCTCTGCAGACGACACACACCGGCTGTTGATGGTCCAGACAGAAGAGTTTGAGTTTCTCAGAGTGCAGACTGCAGAGAGCCTCTGAAGATCTCTGATCTCTCTCCAACAAGAAGGCCTCACAAAGGTTCTTTAACACCAGGTTACAAGGTGGATTCATTGAAGATCTTCTCTTACAAACTGGACACTCTCGTGTTGGTTTCTGTCTCCACCAGCTGTTCAGACAGTCTTTACAGAAGCTGTGGCTACATGACAGAAGAACAGGATCTCTAAAGACCTCCTGACAGACCGGACAGCAGAGATCCTCCTCTGATCTGGAAGCCATTTAGTCTCTGAGTGAAGCTGAAAACACAACAGACAGAAAGTACAGTCAGTCATGGCTCCCCTCCCTCCTCTACGAACTTCACTGAGATTTACTTTGAGTTCAGTTTTTAGTCAAACTCACATTCAGTGTGTGGAGCGTCAGCAGCTTGAAGCAGCAGTGTTGTAGTTTCCCACTTTTCTCTCCTGTAGCTGAACTCACTCAGAGGAAGTTGTTAGTTTGGTCTGAAGGTGAATCTGATCGTCTGTTTTTCAGTCCGTGTCTCTTCACTAAAGAAGAAAATCAAACTGTTTCCTGGTTTGTCTCAGGTGAGTCAGGTGAGGGGTGGAGCTTTGTCCGACCTCCTCTATTTACAAGGTTCAATGTACAAGACTTATCTGTTCATTGTTCTACAACACAAAGTCTGACCTTTGGAATCAACTCAGGGATCACAAATTACATCAGCAGGATACAGGACACATACAATCAAAAATCAACCACAAAACTACCATGTAGACGAGGGTGACATGGAAGGTCAACCAATGGCACATGTTCATTCCAACAGTTCACCTCAGTTAGTAAGTCACTCAGTCAGTTAATGATTTGCTGCTGCTGTGCATCTGTGTCTCTCTATTTATCTATCTCTCCCCTCCCTCTCTCTCTATCTATCTGTCCCTCTCAATCTTTAACTCAACCGGTCGTGGTGGATGACCGTCCACCAATGAGCTTGGGTCTGTTCGAGGTTTCTGCCTGTTAAAAGGAAGTTTTTCCTCGCCACCGTCGCCAAGTGCTTGCTCATGGTGGAACTGTTGGTCTCTGTAAATAATATTATAAAGAGTACGGTCTAGACCTGCTCTGTATGAAAAGTGTCATGAGATAACTGAAGTTATGATATGGTGCTATATAAATAAAATTTAATTTAATTTAAGCAAAATTAGGCTTGGAAAGTCCTTGAAAAGTGACAAGAATATGGACCGACACATGGCCGATTACTGGATAGTTACGACGTGTGATGGATCCTTGAATTTAAGCAGCATTGGGCCTGGAAAGTCCTTGAAAAAGCCCTAAGAATATGGACCAACATATCAGATTGTTGTGTCTCGTCAATTGTGTTAATGTTCGTCATGTTCATGTTTAGTGTTTCACGTTTCAAGCATTTCCTGTTTTATTTTGTACTCACCTTTTCTCTCTCGTTTCAGACATTGACTTCCTCCCTTTGTGTGATTTTCCCGCCTTTGTAATTGTTTGCCCCGCCCCTGATTGGTTTCATCTGTTTTCACTCACCTCACGTATAAATAGTCCTTTTCTCCATTTGTCTTTGTCAGTTCATCTTGTTCAGTTTATGGTAGAGTATTGTCAAGCGTTCCAGTCTAGTGTTTAGGTTCTTTTTCATGTTCTGATTGAAGTTTGTGTTAAGTTTTTGATTTCCCTTTAGAGCATTTGTGTTTGCACTTCGTATCCTCCTTGAGAGCACTTTTTATTTGATGGTTTTTCTTGGAAAATAAATATCCTTTTTTACATCTTCATCAGCCTAAGAGTTGTGCATTTCAGTCCACCAGAATTGTGTCTGAGGTCGTGGCACAGATTACCTGATAGATACGAAGTGTGATAGATCCTTGAATTTAAGGGGAATTTATCAGAGAAAAAAAAACACAACTGGACTTTGAATCACCTGATTGGTTGGCTGTGACGTTAAAAGGTGGGTCAGCTTTGTGCAGGAAGACGGGTGAGTCGTGTTTTTGTGCTTACAGGGGTCGAAAAGATAAAGTTAGCATGCTGTTAACGGGATGCTAACGTCCCTTCTGTGACTGAGTACGTTACAGCAGCTTTACAGGGGGAGGAAGGGGGAGTAGTGTTGTGTCACCCAGCAGGGCGGAAAGGGGGTGAGACGAGGGGTAAGTATATTGCACATGTTGTTCATCTTTTAGCCTGATTGTCAGCTACTCGGTAGCCAGTCCACCTTAAATTTCAATTCAGTTTTATTTCTATAACACCAAATCATGACAGAAGTTACCTCATGACACTTTCCACATAGAGTCAGGATCAACATTAACTTTTATAAAACAGCCAAATTCATTCAAGTTCTAGAGACTATTTCACAATAAAAGCCTTCAAAAGTCTTAACAGACCACTGAGTTTTGATCTCAGCTTTAGAAAGAAACAGCTCTATTTATGGATCTTTCAAAGACATTCAATACAGTTTATCATGCACTGTTTTTAAAAAGACTTTGGACTTGATGAAATTGTTCATAAATGATTTCATAAAATAAAACTCATGGACAGAGAGCAGTATGTGGCTACTGGAAATCTTAAATTAATCATTTGAATCTGTTCAGATTGTAAAAGGCGTCCCACAAGGCTCAATACTGGGGCCTGTTCTGTTTACTCTTTATATAAGCCGAGATGATACAGTCTCTTCTCAAAGTTGGTGTAATATACATATGCTGATGACACTATTTTGTACTGATATGTGGATGTTAAACATTATTCTGTTAAAGTCTTTAAGCATAAGAGAGAGAGATCTGAAGATCTCTGATCTCTCTGCAACAAGAAGGCCTCACAAAGGTTCTTTAACGCCAGGTTACAAGGTGGTTTATCCATTGAAGATCTTCTCTTACAAACTGGACACTCTTGTGTTGGTTTCTGTAACACAGAGGCTGCAGGAGTGAACGTGTGAGACCGTCGAATTGACTTTAGTGAAGAGTTAAACTCTTTTCAGGAGTTAAACACTGATCCCATGTAGAGTCAAACACACCTCTCACCTTGAGTTCATTGAGAACAGTCAATGCTGAAAAGTTTCTCTGAATGCTGATGGAGTAAATATATGAAAACACTCCAAAGTTAAATAAAGGCATGCACTCAGTTCACTTTCAAGCAGGAAATGAGTCGTGGTGAGTCACACACTTCCTCTAACTTGCAGCTAAACGGTGAAATGTGTTTGTGAGGCGTGAAAAGCAGAAACATAACGCTGATTTACGTTTGATCAGCACGGCCTCATTTGACAGTTTGATGGAATAAAATGGTCTGAGCTCGTCTCTGCCGCCTCCAGAGGACTCACCCTATGTTCCCTCTGATGAAGCAACAACAACAAATATTTCATTCATGTTATTTATCTTGTTTATGTGCACTCATGTCAACCTTCACTCACACAGCTGTTGGTACCGGTTACCGGCAGTGAACGACGCAGTAACGTTCAGACGGATTTGGTGTTTTTATCCGAGTTTGACAAGAATATTAAAAAAGACTGATGATGCTGCACTGCACTCATTGTTCTCTGTGAAGTTTGGACCTAATAAAGCTCCCACTGAATGTACCATGATGCAGAATTACCTTTTTATCCCGGCTGTCCAGGTACGGCACAAGACGGTCCAACATGTGCTCCACTGAGAGTCAGTGATGTGACATGGAGCTCAGAGGAAGAGGAAATGATGCTCGAGTCACTGGATGAGGAACCTCACCTCACCCCGACCTCGAGTGAGACTTCCTCCTCAGCTTCACATCACGTGTATCACCAAACGTTTTTCACAGTGAGAAGTCGAGCTTAAAAGTGACAGACTGCATGACTGACAACATGTTGGTGAATTAAAGAAGCAAAGTGCAACAAAACAAAGTCTAAAGTTGTAAATGAACATAGATTTTTGCTGCAGGACAGTGTGAGTAACAGTCAAACAGCTCTGCTGTCACTAGATGGCAGCAGTCTGATGTAGATCACTGAAGGTGAATCTGTTTGACAGTTTACTGACAGGCTGCCTGTTTAAAATGAATTCAATATGATCGACTGGCCTCAGTCCAACACGCCTTAAGGCAGCGCTCAGCGACCTTTATTGCACCATGGACCGGCCTTCGAGGTGTGGTGAATAAATATGATGAAATAAAATGACACGGCCGACATAAAAACAAAATATAAAGTGCATAAAAAACACAACTCACCACGACGCTGAATCAGTGCGAGCCCTGAGCTCGCTTCTCTGCAACGAGTCGGTCCCATCGAGGGAGACGACGACACCCGAAGTGTTCCTCATGTCCGGTCTGCTCCGTGATTTTGTTTTGTTTTTTTACCAAACATCATTTTTAGGGTAACGTATCACGTGACCAACACGCAACCTCCGCTGCTAAAAACTGCAACACCTCGTGCGGCCACTAGAGGCTGGTGCAACCAGCTGGGAGGTGGAAGAGGCACCTCCACGTCGGATACGGTTGCATGCCTTCGATTTTCAAAATAAACCGTCTCTCAGACTCTGATAATAAATCATGTTTTGCTCATTCTTTCTGTGGTAGCAAATGACCCATGGACTGGTACCGGACTGCAGCCCGGTGGTTCTAACATCGAGCACTGAATGTTCACTTCTATCTCGCCCCTGTAACATGTGATTGGGATTTTGTTTTAAGGTGAATGTGAAGTTCCTAGACAAGACCAAACAGCCTCAGAAAGTCTTTCAATGGACTCTGTAATGGACACTGGAGTCGTACGTGTCCTCTCTTTAATCTCCTCAGATTTATCTGCTAACACTTTAATATGTGGACCAAACTATTCTGTATTATCGACATCCAGACTCAGGTGGTCGGTCCTCCATCGCTACCTCAACGAGTGAATGACACCAATCAGCCGTAACATTCAGACCTCTGACAGGTGATAATCTGGTTATTATGGCTCCTGTCAGTGGGTGGATACACAGTTTAAAAAAAATAGCAGTGTTTAAAATAATGTGAGTAACGCCCAAAGTCCTTATGATGACTTTTATTCCCATACATGCAAATGCATTGTGAACACTGCACATACTCTTCCAAATCAAAACATGAAGAAACAATGATGAAATTAGTTTTTACTTTACAGAAAATGAAGAAAAATGAATATTAGGCTGTTCTAGAGAATCACATTTTCTTTACAAAGTCAAACTTTTACTGTATGAGCTGGAAAAAGTTTGAATCACTGAACTAATATTTAGTTGTATAACCACCGTTTATGAGAACTGCTTTACATCTGTGTTGCATGGAGTCGACCAGTCAACTTGTGGCACCTGTGAACAGGTATTCATGCTCAGGACAAATGGACTACATTCAACAGTTCCTCTGCATTTTTCAAAGACATTCGATACAGTTTATCATGCACTGTTTTTAGAAAGACTTTGGACTTGATGAAATTGTTCATAAATGATTTGATAAAATAAATCTCATGGACAGAGAGCAGTATGTGGCTACTGGAAATCTTAAATTAATCATCTGAATCTGTTCAGATTGTAAAAGGCGTCCCACAAGGCTCAATACTGGGGCCTGTTCTGTTTACTCTTTATATAAGCCTAGATGATACAGTCTCTTCTCAAAGTTGGTGTAATATACATCTTTATGCTGATGACACTATTTTGTACTGATATGTGGATGTTAAACATTATTCTGTTAAATTCTTTAAGCACTGCTTTGCTGAATTACAAGTTGTATTCAGTAACCATAAACAAGTTCTTTATGCAGATGAAACTAAATTCATGTTTTTCAACAGAGACAAAAAATATTGATTATGATAATCTCACCGTCTCTAAGAATGGTTCAAATATTTAAAATCACTGAATACAGATATCATGGCTCCACACACAGAAGTCAAAATAATGAAAAATCAACAATTTAAAATGACACAGTATTGATAAAAAAGAAAAGTCTGAACAAACCAAACATAAAGATCAGAAACTAAGTGAAATCATTTTACACATTAAAAAGGTCGACGATAGAAACAAAAAGATTTTTGTCAAACTAAATAACAAGAAAAAGAAAATAAAAGCAAGAAAAAAACAAGAACTGAAACAAAAATAAACTTCTCTGGAATAATGAGACAGCAGGAGCAGCTAATAAACAGAAATATAATCATCCTCTTTGTCTCTAACTGCTCTGTTCCACTGTCACTCTGACTTTATGTGGTAATATCTTCAGAGGGAGTTTATCCACAGTGTTAATGTATGGAAACATCTTGTCAGTGAAAGTGTGTGTGAAGGTGTGTATGTGTGTGTTTGTATCAGGATCAGAGAACGACAGTTTTCCTCTGTTCATGTCCAGATTCACTCTGATCCTCTGGAGCTTCTTCTGGACTTGGAGAGCAGTGGGTGGATCTGATGATGATGATCGTGCTGAGTGTTTACCTTTATAGAACCCTATTCTCCAGAATCCAGACTGTATGCGTCCTTTCCTCTGGACAGACTCTGCTAACACACCCAGAAACCAGTCTGTACTGTCTCCAACCTCGACATCCCAGCTGTGAGTCCCTGAGTTAAATCCTTCAGAGCCCAGAACGGTGGTAATAATCAAGCCTCTCTGGATTGTCAGGAAGCTGCTGTTCCTCTCCTTCTCTCACACTGGTCAGATCTTCAGACAGGATCAGTTCTGGATCAGCAGTGTTTGGATCCAGAATCACAGGAGTGTAGGAGACCATGTCCTTCATGTTGTTCCAGATGTTGAAGGTCAGGTTGCCCAGGTGTTTGGCCTCGTCTATCAGAGCTCCTGAGGGCAGCTGTGGATCATCCAGCAGGGGGCGCTGCTGGACTCTTTGCACTGCAGCCTTGTAGTTGTGCAGGAATGAGACGTCTTCAGCTCTCAGCTCGTCCTCTGTGGCTCTGACGGTGTCTGAAAGAGCTGCTATCTCTCTGCTCAGAGCCTCCATCTTCTCCTTCATCATCTGACTCTTCTGCTCCTCTTCCTCCCTCAGTGCAGCCATCCTGGCCTCCTCTTCCTCTTCTAGAAACTGGTGAAGCTTCTTAAACTGATCCTTAATCTGCCTCTCTGTGCGTCGGGCCTGGACCTTCATGTGTTCTGCTGTTTGATCAAACTTCACTTTAACTTCTTCAAAAACCTTTAACTTCTCCTTTAAGGGCTCCAGAGTTTCCTGAAGGTTCTTCTTGTGTTGTCGTGCAGCTTCATCGATAGGTCTGAATCTGTGGTCGGTGTGTTTTTCTGAATCTCTGCAGACGACACACACCGGCTGTTGATGGTCCAGACAGAAGAGTTTGAGTTTCTCAGAGTGCAGACTGCAGAGAGCCTCTGAAGATCTCTGATCTCTCTCCAACAAGAAGGCCTCACAAAGCTTCTTTAACGCTAGACAAAGAGGTGGTTCATCTTTTGAAGATCTTTTCTTACAAACTGGACACTCTTGTGTTGGTTTCTCTCTCCACCAGCTCTTTAGACAGTCTTTACAGAAGCTGTGGCTACATGACAGAAGAACAGGATCTCTAAAGACCTCCTGACAGACCGGACAGCAGAGATCCTCCTCTGATCTGGAAGCCATTTAGTCTCTGAGTGAAGCTGAAAACACAACAGACAGAAAGTACAGTGAGTCATGGCTCCCCTCCCTCCTCTACGAACTTCACTGAGATTTACTTTGAGTTCAGTTTTTAGTCAAACTCACATTCAGTGTGTGGAGCGTCAGCAGCTTGAAGCAGCAGTGTTGTAGTTTCCCACTTTTCTCTCCTGTAGCTGAACTCACTCAGAGGAAGTTGTTAGTTTGGTCTGAAGGTGAATCTGATCGTCTGTTTTTCAGTCCGTGTCTCTTCACTGAAGAAGACAAACAAACTGTTTCCTGGTTTGTCTCAGGTGAGTCAGGTGAGGGGTGGAGCTTTGTCACACCTCCTCTGCTGAAGCTTCTCATATATCATAGAGGTCTGTCTCATTCCAAAGGACTGATTCATTGCTGATGATTCAGACTGATGTGCAGCAGATTGATGTGCATAACAGATATGTTCATTTTAAAACTAGTCTGAATGTCGACTGAATGCTGTGGAGGAGTTTAAACAGACTTATAAATGGGGCACCGTGGAACATCAAGGGAAAGGGGTAAAGTTTCAGGAAAATACACAAAATAAACATGCATTCATTTAACATAGACACTTTAGAGACTAAATAATGTGACAAAATAAACATAAATAGACATACCTCGCTGGCTGCACACTTAAACAAAATAAAGGCTTCAAAAAATCAAAAGTTGGAAATCCAAAATCACTTTAAAACACTTAAACGCAGCATAAAACTTTTTTTGCTTGAATGTTTTCTTGGAGGTAAATTCCCAAAATTAAATTTGTCTCTGCACAACAGGTAACAAATATTAGTTCCCACCTCGAGCACAAAACAAATCAATATTCATGAAAATAAACCACATCAAAAATACATGTAAACAAAACATTAAAATGATTGCAAATCATATTTATTGTAGTTATCCTCCCACCAAATCACAATGTCAAAGTGATTTCACGTCAGCTTTTCACTTAAGTTTCATTTCAACCTCACAAAATTAACTTAATACTTGTGAAAAGAACAACCATGACATTTATTCTGCTTCAAGCAGTAGAACGATCTCATGGACAGGCCTCTCAAGGTAGACCGGCCTTTGTCGTCTAAAGTTGAGTCACTAGTTTCACCTTTCGGACTCTTCAATCAGTGCTGGGGTACACTTCTGTTACTCTTGCTAACCTCCATTGATTTTGTGGAGAACTGCCCTCATGAAGTATGTCAATGTCATGGACTTTTGCTGCAGATTAAGGAGGTACTCCTTCTTCCATCTTGTCCAGAATTAATTTGCCAAGAACTGCTCCTGGCGCCATCTCTTGCATTGGTATACAGTTAGGCCCAGAAATATTTGGACAGTGACACAATCTTCATGATTTGGGCTCTGCATGCCACCACATTGGATTTGAAATGAAACAACTACAACGGAGTGCAGATTTTAAGGTTTAATTCAAGGGGTTCAACAAAAATATATGATTAAACATGTAGGAATTTTAGCTATTTTTATACAAACGTTCCTCATTTCAGGGGCTCAAAAGTAATTGGACAAATAAACATAACCCTAGGTAAAATGTTACTTTTCAATATTTTGTTGAGAATCCTTTGCAGGCAATGACTGCCTGAAGTCTGGAACCCATGGGCATCACCAAACGCTGGGTTTCCTCCTTTGTGATGCTTTGCCAGGCCTTTACTGCAGCTGTCTTCAGTTGTTGCTTGTTTGTGGGTCTTTCTGCCTTAAGTTTTGTCTTGAGCAAGTGAAATGCATGCTCCATTGGGTTGAGATCTGGTGATTGACTCAGCCATTGCAGAATATTCCACTTCTTTTGCTTTAAAAAACTCCTGGGTTGCTCTTGCAGTATGTTTTGGATCATTGTCCATCTGTACTGTGAAGCGCCGTCCAATCAACTTTGCTGCATTTGGCTGAATCTGAGCAGAAAGTATATCCCTATACACTTCAGAATTCATCCAGCTGCTTCTGTCTTTTGTCACTTCATCAATAAACACGAGTGACCCAGTGCCATTGGAAGCCATGCATGCCCATGCCATCACACTGCCTCCACCATGTTTTACAGAAGAGGTGGTGTGCTTTGGATCATGAGCTGTTTCAATTCTTCTCCAAACTTTCTTCTTCCCATCATTCTGGTACAGGTTGATCTTAGTCTCATCTGTCCAAAGAATGCTGTTCCAGAACTGGGCTGGCTTCTTCTGGTGTTTTTTGGCAAAGTCAATTCTGGCCTTTCTATTTTTGAGGCTGATTAATGGTTTGCACCTTGTGGTGAATCCTTTGTATTTACTCTCACGAAGTCTTCTCTTTATAGTAGACTTAGATACTGATACACCTACTTCCTGGAGAGTGTTCTTCACTTGAGTGGATGTTGTGAAGGGGTTTTTCTTCACCATGGAAAGGATTCTGCGATCATCCACCACTGTTGTCTTCCGTGGACGTCCAGGCCTTTTTGAATTCCCAAGCTCACCAGTGCACTCTTTTTTTTCTCAGAATATACCAAACTGTTGATTTGGCCACTCCTAACATTTCTGCTATCTCTCTGATGGATTTCTTCTTTTTTTTCAGCCTCAGGATGGTCTGTTTCACCTCCATTGAGAGCTCCTTTGACCGCATGTTGTGTGTTCACAGCAAGAGCTTCCAAATGCAAACGCCACACCTGGAATCAACTCCAGACCTTTTAACTGCTTAATTGATGACAGGTTAACGAGGGAAGAGCCCATGCAGCCTTGTTATTTTTTTTGCAGCCTTCTGAGTCAATTGTCCAATTACTTTTGGTCCCTTGAAAAAGAGGCGGCTACGTATTAAAGAGCTGTAATTCCTAAACCCTTGCTCCAATTTGGATGTGAATACTCTCAAATTACAGCTGAGAGTCTGCACTTTAAGCCCACATTGATTATATAATTGTATCCTGAATATGTTTTCGTAAACAGCTAAAATAACAAAACTTGTGTCACTGTCCAAATATTTCTGGGCCTAACTGTAGATGCTGACTGACAAACTGGCCAGGATGGGGCAGTACTATGTTAGACTTCATTGTGAGAATGTGGTTGGGCGTGAGAGGTTCAAGAGTTGTTGGATCATTGAAGCGCTCTGTTGTCAGAGGTCTGTTATTTTCAATCACTGAAAAGTTCTGAGTGAGGCACCGTCAAGTCTTCTGGTAGATTGATCACAGACTTTAATGAGAACACTTCTGATCGTCCTTATTTGTCTTCCCCATACGCCTCCCATGTGGCTTTTAAGATGGGATGTTCATTACAAAGTCACATCCATGATCTTTCATCTGCTCATGATCCAGGTCTTTCGTTGCATTCATGAACTTTCTTTTTGCACCTCCAAAATTACTGCCTCGATCAGATCTGAGCTGTCTTATATTTCCACAAAGTGCGTTAATGAAAGCATCTGTAGTCAGATCAAGCATTTCAACATGGATGGCTACAAAGAAGACCAAACTTCTTCTGTTCCTTTCTCGCTTCCTTCACATGGAACGTTCCAAAGCAATCCATGCCACAATATGCGAATGGAGGTGTCACTTCCATTCTCCCTTCTGGCAAATCTGCCATCTTTGGATCTTGTGCATTTCTTCTGTACTTTCTGCACACTGTGAACTTGTAAATGTGAGAGTCAACTGTGCTGCTGCATCCTACGACCCATATTTCATTGGATCGCAGTTCATTTAGTTATTCCTCTTCCTTGATGATGCACCTTCTCATGATTGTGTTTGATAAGTAAAGACGACACATGACTTGCCTTTGGTATGATGGCAGGTTGCTTGACCGAGTATGCAAAATAAATCAATATTCATGAAAATAAATCACATAAATAACAGATGTAAACAAACATTATAATAACTGTAAATCATATTTATGGCAGTTATAGTTGGAGAGGGGTAATATGTACTGTAAGAGGAACCACTAAATGGATGACATGGCATAATGTGTGTAGAGGTACCACAGAACATTGCAGCTAAGAGTGGCCCTGGAATAAAGGGAAACACTGGAATGGGTACCATGGAATATCATGGAAAAGTGGGAACCATGGAATGATGTAGGTAGGCGGGTAACATAGAATATTATATGAAATTGTCCTGGGAATATTGGATCACAGGGTACAAGTTAATATTCTTGTTTTATTGATCAATGGGATGACTAGTAAATGTTTAACATGCTAACAAACTAAACTAAGATGCTGAACATGGTTTATATTATACCTGCTAAACAGTGCTTGGTCCTCTCCTCTTCATCCTCTACATGCTTTTTCTTTGCAACATCATTTGCTATGCCGACGACATCCCACTCTACATCACCAAATCCATCATCGATGTCTCTCTCCAGCTGCCTCACTGACATCAAATCCTGGATAAATACCATCTTCCTCAAACTGAACTGTGACAAATCAGACATGATCATCATCTGACCCAAATCCCTCACCAACACCACTCACAGTTTCTGCCTCACTGTTGACACCTCCACCCTGTCTCCATCTACTGCTTTGCTGATTTACAAGTTGTATTCAATAACCATAAATAAGTTCTTTATGCAGATGAAACTAAATTCATGTTGTTCAACAAAGCCAAAAAAATATTGATTATGATAATCTCACCGTCTCTAAGAATGGTTCAAATATTTAAAATCACAGAATACAGATATCATGGCTCCACACACAGAAGTCAAAATAATAAAAAATCAACAATTTAAAATGACACAGTATTGATAAAAAAGAAAAGTCTGAACAAACCAAACATAAAGATCAGAAACTAAGTGAAATCATTTTACACATTAAAAAGGTCGATCGATAGAAACAAAAAGATTTTTGTCAAACTAAATAACAAGAAAAAATAAATAAAAACAATAAAAAAACAAGAACTGAAACAAAAATAAACTTCTTTGGAATAATGAGACAGCAGGAGCAGCTAATAAACAGAAATATAATCATCCTCTTTGTCTCTAACTGCTCTGTTACACTGTCACACTGACTTTATGTGCTAATATCTTCAGTTCATCCAAAGTGTTAACGTATGGAAACATCTTGTCAGTGAAAGTGTGTGTGAAGGTGTGTATGTGTGTGTTTGTATCAGGATCAGAGAACGACAGTTTTCCTCTGTTCATGTCCAGATTCACTCTGATCCTCTGGAGCTTCTTCTGGACTTGGAGAGCAGTGGGTGGATCTGATGATGATGATCGTGCTGAGTGTTTACCTTTAGAGAACCCTATTCTCCAGAATCCAGACTGTATGCGTCCTTTCCTCTGGACAGACTCTGCTAACACACCCAGAAACCAGACTGTACTGTCTCCAACCTCGACATCCCAGCTGTGAGTCCCTGAGTTAAATCCTTCAGAGCCCAGAACAATGTGGTAATAATCAAACCTCTCTGGATTGTCAGGAAGCTGCTGTTTCTTTCCTCCTCTCACACTGGTCAGATCTTCAGACAGGATCAGTTCTGGATCAGCAGTGTTTGGATCCAGAATCACAGGAGTGTAGGAGACCATGTCCTTCATGTTGTTCCAGATGTTGAAGGTCAGGTTGCCCAGGTGTTTGGCCTCGTCTATCAGAGCTCCTGAGGGCAGCTGTGGATCATCCAGCAGGGGGGCGCTGCTGGACTCTTTGCACTGCAGCCTTGTAGTTGTGCAGGAATGAGACGTCTTCAGCTCTCAGCTCGTCCTCTGTGGCTCTGACGGTGTCTGAAAGAGCTGCTATCTCTCTGCTCAGAGCCTCCATCTTCTCCTTCATCATCTGACTCTTCTGCTCCTCTTCCTCCCTCAGTGCAGCCATCCTGGCCTCCTCTTCCTCTTCTAGAAACTGGTGAAGCTTCTTAAACTGATCCTTAATCTGCCTCTCTGTGCGTCGGGCCTGGACCTTCATGTGTTCTGCTGTTTGATCAAACTTCACTTTAACTTCTTCAAAAACCTTTAACTTCTCCTTTAAGGGCTGCAGAGTTTCCTGAAGGTTCTTCTTGTGTTGTCGTGCAGCTTCATCGATGGGTCTGAATCTGTGGTCGGTGTGTTTTTCTGAATCTCTGCAGACGAGACACACCGGCTGTTGATGGTCCAGACAGAAGAGTTTGAGTTTCTCAGAGTGCAGACTGCAGAGAGCCTCTGAAGATCTCTGATCTCTGTCCAACAAGAAGGCCTCACAAAGGTTCTTTAACACCAGGTTACAAGGTGGCTTATCCTTTGAAGATTTTCTGTTACAAACTGGACACTCTTGTGTTGGTTTCTTTCTCCACCAGCTCTTCAGACAGTCTTTACAGAAGCTGTGGCTACATGACAGAAGAACAGGATCTCTAAAGACCTCCTGACAGACCGGACAGCAGAGATCCTCCTCTGATCTGGAAGCCATTTAGTCTCTGAGTGAAGCTGAAAACACAACAGACAGAAAGTACAGTCAGTCATGGCTCCCCTCCCTCCTCTACGAACTTCACTGAGATTTACTTTGAGTTCAGTTTTTAGTCAAACTCACATTCAGTGTGTGGAGCGTCAGCAGCTTGAAGCAGCAGTGTTGTAGTTTCCCACTTTTCTCTCCTGTAGCTGAACTCACTCAGAGGAAGTTGTTAGTTTGGTCTGAAGGTGAATCTGATCGTCTGTTTTTCAGTCCGTGTCTCTTCACTGAAGAAGAAAAACTAACTGTTCCCTGGTTTGTCTCAGGTGAGTCAGGTGAGGGGTGGAGCTTTGTCAGACCTCGTCTGCTGAAGCTTCTCATATATCACAGAGGTCTGTCTCATTCCAAAGGACTGATTCATTGCTGATGATGCAGACTGATGTGCAGCAGACTGATGTGCATAACAGATATGTTCATTTTAAAACTAGTTTGAATGTCGACTGAATGCTGTGGAGGAGTTTAAACAGACTTATAAATGGGGCACCGTGGAGCATCAAGGGAAAGGGGTAAAGTTTCAGGAAAATACACAAAATAAATATGCATTCATTTAACATAGACACTTTAGAGACTAATTAATGTGACAAAACAAACATAAATAGACATACCTCACTGGCTGCACTCATCTTAGAGGGAATGTGTCTTCTTAAACAATTAAAGGCTTCAAAAAAAGTTGGAAATCCAAAATCACTTTAAAACACTTAAACGCAGCATAAAACTTCTTTTGCTTGCATGTTTTCTTGGAGGTAAATTCCCAAAATTAAATTTGTCTCTGCATAACAGGTAACAAATATTAGTTCCCACCTCGAGCACAAAACAAATCAATATTCATGAAAATAAACCACATCAAAAATACATGTAAACAAAACATTAAAATGATTGCAAATCATATTTATTGTAGTTATCCTCCCACCAAATCACAATGACAAAGTGATTTCACGTCAGCAGAACTGCCCTCATGAAGTATGTCAATGTCATGGACCTGTGCTGGAGATTAAGGAGGTACTCCTTCTTCCATCTTGTCCAGAATTAATTTGCCAAGAACTGCTCCTGGCGGTAGAGATGCTGACTGACAAACTGACCAGGATGGGGCAGTACTATGTTAGACTTCATTGTGAGAATGTGGTTGGGTGTGAGAGGTTCAAGACTTGTTGGATCATTGAAGCGCTCTGTTGTCAGAGGTCTGTTATTTTCAATCACTGAAAAGTTCTGAGTGAGGCACCGTCAAGTCTTCTGGTAGATTGATCACAGACTTTAATGAGAACACTTCTGATCGTCCTTATTTGTCTTCCCCATACGCCTCCCATGTAGCTTTTAAGATGGGATGTTCATTACAAAGTCACGTCCATGATCTTTCATCTGCTCATGATCCAGGTCTTTCGTTGCATTCATGAACTTTCTTTTGCACCTCCAAAATTACTGCCTTGATCAGATCTGAGCTGTCTTATATTTCCACAAAGTGCGTTAATGAAAGCATCTGTAGTCAGATCATCAAGCATTTCAACATGGATGGCTACAAAGAAGACCAAACTTCTCCTGTTCCTTTCTCGCTTCCTTCACATGGAACGTTCCAAAGCAATCCATGCCACAATATGCAAATGGAGGTGTCACTTCCATTCTCTCTTCTGGCAAATCTGCCATCTTTGGATCTTGTGCATTTCTTCTGTACTTTCTGCACACTGTGAACTTGTAAATGTGAGAGTCAACTGTGCTGCTGCATCCTACGACCCATATTTCATTGGATCGCAGTTCATTTAGTTATTCCTCTTCCTTGATGATGCACCTTCTCATGATTGTGTTTGATAAGTAAAGACGACACATGACTTGCCTTTGGTATGATGGCAGGTTGCTTGACCGAGTATGCAAAATAAATCAATATTCATGAAAATAAATCACATAAATAACAGATGTAAACAAACATTATAATAACTGTAAATCATATTTATGGCAGTTATAGTTAGAGAGGGGTAATATGTACTGTAAGAGGAAGCACTAAATGGATGACATGGCATAATGTGTGTAGAGGTACCACAGAACATTGCAGCTAAGAGTGGCCCTGGAATAAAGGGAAACACTGAAATGGGTACCATGGAATATCATGGAAAAGTGGGAACCATGGAATAATGTAGGTAGGCGGGTAACATAGAATATTATATGAAATTGTCCTGGGAATATTGGATCAAAGGGTACAAGTTAATATTCTTGTTTTATTGATCAATGGGATGACTAGTAAATGTTTAACATGCTAACAAACTAAACTAAGATGTTGAACATGGTTTATATTATACCTGCTAAACAGTGCTTGGTCCTCTCCTCTTCATCCTCTACATGCTTTTTCTTTGCAACATCATTTGCTATGCCGACGACATCCCGCTCTACATCACCAAATCCATCATCGATGTCTCTCTCCAGCTACCTCACTGACATCAAATCCTGGATGAATACCATCTTCCTCAAACTGAACTGTGACAAATGAGACATGATCATCATCGGCCCCAAATCCCTCACCAACACCACTCACAGTTTCTGCCTCACCATTGACACCTCCACCCTGTGTCCATCTCCACACAGCCACAACCTCAGAGTCATCTTTGACGATAACCTTTGAACAACACATGAATCAAATCACCAGAACTGCCTTCTTCCACCTCAAAAACATAGCCCGTGATGTGTGTGTATGTCTGTGTGGATGTGTTTCTGAGGGATGATACAAATTTCAAACAGGTGAATATGTTCTTCTTTTATGTGCGAGTAGATGGTTTTTACAGGCTGTATTACATGTGAGAGGATGTTGATGGTGGGGGGATTGTACTGTGCTATCAATAGGCCTACCTGTTTATATATGTCACTGTATTCTTATTACTAACTTATGAACTGTACAGGCAGCATAGGGCTGTTCAAGAAAAAAGAAAACATCATTCAAAATCACATTTATATTTGTAACAATGCTAATAACTATAAATCCAGCCTTGGAACAGAGCCTTTCTCAACTGTACATCATGTGAATGTCTGTAATCAGTGGTGGCCAGTATTTACAAGGTACAAGGTTTATTTGTTTCTTATTTTACAACAGGGTTGTTTGATGAAATGCTGAAATGACCAACATCACATAAAGTATTAAACATGAGACGTCCACCTTAAATTTTAATTCAGTTTTATTTCTATAACACCAAATCATGACAGAAGTTATCTCATGACACTTTCCACATAGAGTCAGGATCAACATTAACTTTTATAAAACAGCCAAATTCATTCAAGTTCTAGAGACTATTTCACAATAAAAGCCTTCAAAAGTCTTAACAGACCACTGAGTTTTGATCTCAGCTTTAGAAAGAAACAGCTCTTTTTATTGATCTTTCAAAGACATTCGATACAGTTTATCATGCACTGTTTTTAAAAAGACTTTGGACTTGATGGAATTATTCATAAATGATTACATAAAATAAAACTCATGGACAGAGAGCAGTATGTGGCTACTGGAAATCTTAAATTAATCATCTGAATCTGTTCAGATTGTAAAAGGCGTCCCACAAGGCTCAATACTGGGGCCTGTTCCGTTTACTCTTTATATAAGCCTAGATGATACAGTCTCTTCTCAAAGTTGGTGTAATATACATCTTTATGCTGATGACACCATTTTGTACTGATATGTGGATGTTAAACATTATTCTGTTAAAGTCTTTAAGCACTGCTTTGCTGATTTACAAGTTGTATTCAGTAACCATAAACAAGTTCTTTATGCAGAGAAAACTAAACTCATGTTGTTCAACAGAGCCAAAAAATATTGATTATGATAATCTCATTGTCTCTAAGAATGGTGCAAATATTTAAAATCACAGAATACAGATATCATGGCTCCACACACAGAAGTCAGAATAATAAAAAATCAACAATTTAAAATGACACAGTATTGATAAAAAAGAAAAGTCTGAACAAACCAAACATAAAGATCAGAAACTAAGTGAAATCATTTTACACATTAAAAAGGTCGACGATAGAAACAAAAAGATTTTTGTCAAACTAAATAACAAGAAAAAGAAAATAAAAACAATAAAAAAACAAGAACTGAAACAAAAATAAACTTCTTTGGAATAATGAGACAGCAGGAGCAGCTAATAAACAGAAATATAATCATCCTCTTTGTCTCTAACTGCTCTGTTACACTGTCACACTGACTTTATGTGGTAATATCTTCAGTTGATTGTCAGTGCCAATGCATGGAAACATCTTGTCAGTGAAAGTGTGTGTGAAGGTGTGTATGTGTGTGTTTGTATCAGGATCAGAGAACGACAGTTTTCCTCTGTTCATGTCCAGATTCACTCTGATCCTCTGGAGCTTCTTCTGGACTTGGAGAGCAGTGAGTGGAACTGATGGTGATCGTGCTGAGTGTTTACCTTTAGAGAAAAACATTCTCCATAATCCAGACTGTATGCGTCCTTTCCTCTGGACAGACTCTGCTAACACACCCAGTGACCAGCCTGTACTGTCTCCAACCTCGACATCCCAGCTGTGAGTCCCTGAGTTAAATCCTTCAGAGCCCAGAACAGAGACCCAACGATTAAACCTCTCTGGATTGTCAGGAAGCTGCTGTTTCTCTCCTCGTCTCACACTGGTCAGATCTTCAGACAGGATCAGGTCTGGATGAGCAGTGTTTGGATCCAGAACCACAGGAGTGTAGGAGACCATGTCCTTCATGTTGTTCCAGATGTTGAAGGTCAGGTTGCCCAGGTGTTTGGCCTCGTCTATCAGAGCTCCTGAGGGCAGCTGTGGATCATCCAGCAGGGGGCGCTGCTGGACTCTTTGCACTGCAGCCTTGTAGTTGTGCAGGAATGAGACGTCTTCAGCTCTCAGCTCGTCCTCTGTGGCTCTGACGGTGTCTGAAAGAGCTGCTATCTCTCTGCTCAGAGCCTCCATCTTCTCCTTCATCATCTGACTCTTCTGCTCCTCTTCCTCCCTCAGTGCAGCCATCCTGGCCTCCTCTTCCTCTTCTAGAAACTGGTGAAGCTTCTTAAACTGATCCTTAATCTGCCTCTCTGTGCGTCGGGCCTGGACCTTCATGTGTTCTGCTGTTTGATCAAACTTCACTTTAACTTCTTCAAAAACCTTTAACTTCTCCTTTAAGGGCTCCAGAGTTTCCTGAAGGTTCTTCTTGTGTTGTCGTGCAGCTTCATCGATGGGTCTGAATCTGTGGTCGGTGTGTTTTTCTGAATCTCTGCAGACGAGACACACCGGCTGTTGATGGTCCAGACAGAAGAGTTTGAGTTTCTCAGAGTGCAGACTGCAGAGAGCCTCTGAAGATCTCTGATCTCTGTCCAACAAGAAGGCCTCACAAAGGTTCTTTAACACCAGGTTACAAGGTGGCTTATCCTTTGAAGATTTTCTGTTACAAACTGGACACTCTTGTGTTGGTTTCTTTCTCCACCAGCTCTTCAGACAGTCTTTACAGAAGCTGTGGCTACATGACAGAAGAACAGGATCTCTAAAGACCTCCTGACAGACCGGACAGCAGAGATCCTCCTCTGATCTGGAAGCCATTTAGTCTCTGAGTGAAGCTGAAAACACAACAGACAGAAAGTACAGTCAGTCATGGGTCCCCTCCCTCCTCTACGAACTTCACTGAGATTTACTTTGAGTTCAGTTTTTAGTCAAACTCACATTCAGTGTGTGGAGCGTCAGCAGCTTGAAGCAGCAGTGTTGTAGTTTCCCACTTTTCTCTCCTGTAGCTGAACTCACTCAGAGGAAGTTGTTAGTTTGGTCTGAAGGTGAATCTGATCGTCTGTTTTTCAGTCCGTGTCTCTTCACTGAAGAAGAAAAACTAACTGTTCCCTGGTTTGTCTCAGGTGAGTCAGGTGAGGGGTGGAGCTTTGTCAGACCTCGTCTGCTGAAGCTTCTCATATATCATAGAGGTCTGTCTCATTCCAAAGGACTGATTCATTGCTGATGATGCAGACTGATGTGCAGCAGACTGATGTGCATAACAGATATGTTCATTTTAAAACTAGTTTGAATGTCGACTGAATGCTGTGGAGGAGTTTAAACAGACTTATAAATGGGGCACCGTGGAACATCAAGGGAAAGGGGTAAAGTTTCAGGAAAATACACAAAATAAATATGCATTCATTTAACATAGACACTTTAGAGACTAATTAATGTGACAAAACAAACATAAATAGACATACCTCGCTGGCTGCACTCATCTTAGAGGGAATGTGTCTTCTTAAACAATTAAAGGCTTCAAAAAAGGTGGAAATACAAAATCACTTTAAAACACAAACTAAATTTAAACGCAGCATAAAACTTCTTTTGCTTGCATGTTTTCTTGGAGGTAAATTCCCAAAATTAAATTTGTCTCTGCATAACAGGTAACAAATATTAGTTCCCACCTCGAGCACAAAACAAATCAATATTCATGAAAATAAACCACATCAAAAATACATGTAAACAAAACATTAAAATGATTGCAAATCATATTTATTGTAGTTATCCTCCCACCAAATCACAATGTCAAAGTGATTTCACGTCAGCAGAACTGCCCTCATGAAGTATGTCAATGTCATGGACCTGTGCTGGAGATTAAGGAGGTACTCCTTCTTCCATCTTGTCCAGAATTAATTTGCCAAGAACTGCTCCTGGCGGTAGAGATGCTGACTGACAAACTGACCAGGATGGGGCAGTACTATGTTAGACTTCATTGTGAGAATGTGGTTGGGTGTGAGAGGTTCAAGACTTGTTGGATCATTGAAGCGCTCTGTTGTCAGAGGTCTGTTATTTTCAATCACTGAAAAGTTCTGAGTGAGGCACCGTCAAGTCTTCTGGTAGATTGATCACAGACTTTAATGAGAACACTTCTGATCGTCCTTATTTGTCTTCCCCATACGCCTCCCATGTAGCTTTTAAGATGGGATGTTCATTACAAAGTCACGTCCATGATCTTTCATCTGCTCATGATCCAGGTCTTTCGTTGCATTCATGAACTTTCTTTTTGCACCTCCAAAATTACTGCCTTGATCAGATCTGAGCTGTCTTATATTTCCACAAAGTGCGTTAATGAAAGCATCTGTAGTCAGATCATCAAGCATTTCAACATGGATGGCTACAAAGAAGACCAAACTTCTCCTGTTCCTTTCTCGCTTCCTTCACATGGAACGTTCCAAAGCAATCCATGCCACAATATGCAAATGGGGGTGTCACTTCCATTCTCTCTTCTGGCAAATCTGCCATCTTTGGATCTTGTGCATTTCTTCTGTACTTTCTGCACACTGTGAACTTGTAAATGTGAGAGTCAACTGTGCTGCTGCATCCTACGACCCATATTTCATTGGATCGCAGTTCATTTAGTTATTCCTCTTCCTTGATGATGCACCTTCTCATGATTGTGTTTGATAAGTAAAGACGACACATGACTTGCCTTTGGTATGATGGCAGGTTGCTTGACCGAGTATGCAAAATAAATCAATATTCATGAAAATAAATCACATAAATAACAGATGTAAACAAACATTATAATAACTGTAAATCATATTTATGGCAGTTATAGTTGGAGAGGGTAATATGTACTGTAAGAGGAAGCACTAAATGGATGACATGGCATAATGTGTGTAGAGGTACCACAGAACATTGCAGCTAAGAGTGGCCCTGGAATAAAGGGAAACACTGGAATGGGTACCATGGAATATCATGGAAAAGTGGGAACCATGGAATAATGTAGGTAGGCGGGTAACATAGAATATTATATGAAATTGTCCTGGGAATATTGGATCAAAGGGTACAAGTTAATATTCTTGTTTTATTGATCAATGGGATGACTAGTAAATGTTTAACATGCTAACAAACTAAACTAAGATGTTGAACATGGTTTATATTATACCTGCTAAACAGTGCTTGGTCCTCTCCTCTTCATCCTCTACATGCTTTTTCTTTGCAACATCATTTGCTATGCCGACGACATCCCGCTCTACATCACCAAATCCATCATCGATGTCTCTCTCCAGCTGCCTCACTGACATCAAATCCTGGATGAATACCATCTTCCTCAAACTGAACTGTGACAAATGAGACATGATCATCATCGGCCCCAAATCCCTCACCAACACCACTCACAGTTTCTGCCTCACCGTTGACACCTCCACCCTGTCTCCATCTCCACACAGCCACAACCTCAGAGTCATCTTTGACGATAACCTTTGAACAACACATGAATCAAATCACCAGAACTGCCTTCTTCCACCTCAAAAACATAGCCCGTGATGTGTGTGTATGTCTGTGTGGATGTGTTTCTGAGGGATGATACATATTTCAAACAGGTGAATATGTTCTTCTTTTATGTGCGGGTAGATGGTTTTTACAGGCTGTATTACATGTGAGAGGATGTTGATGGTGGGGAATTGTACTGTGCTATCAATAGGCCTACCTGTTTATATATGTCACTGTATTTTTATTACTAACTTATAAACTGTACAGGCAGCATAGGGCTGTTCCAGAAATAAGAAAACATCATTCAAAATCACATTTATATTTGTAACAATGCTAATAACTATAAATCCAGCCTTGGAACAGAGCCTTTCTCAACTGTACATCATGTGAATGTCTGTAATCAGTGGTGGCCAGTATTTACAAGGTACAAGGTTTATTTGTTTCTTATTTTACAACAGGGTTGTTTGATGAAATGCTGAAATGACCAACATCACATAAAGTCTTAAACATGAGACGTCCACCTTAAATTTTAATTCAGTTTTATTTCTATAACACCAAATCATGACAGAAGTTATCTCATGACACTTTCCACATAGAGTCAGGATCAACATTAACTTTTATAAAACAGCCAAATTCATTCAAGTTCTAGAGACTATTTCACAATAAAAGCATTCAAAAGTCTTAACAGACCACTGAGTTTTGATCTCAGCTTTAGAAAGAAACAGCTCTTTTTATTGATCTTTCAAAGACATTCGATACAGTTTATCATGCACTGTTTTTGAAAAAAGCCTTTGGACTTGATGAAATTGTTCATAAATGATTTCATAAAATAAAACTCATGGACAGAGAGCAGTATGTGGCTACTGGAAATCTTAAATTAATCATCTGAATCTGTTCAGATTGTAAAAGGCGTCCCACAAGGCTCAATACTGGGGCCTGTTCTGTTTAC